>BQNB010162336.1:0-14572 GCA_026074375.1 Tanacetum coccineum | reverse complement strand
AAGCAAACGCGTATAATACAAAAAGGTACATTGCGGATTTATCGACGTCGTCAATGACTTGAAAACACAGGGTGTTATAGTAAACTAGTTCCTTGTCTATAAATATACATTCACATTTTACCCTTTGACACTCTTGTTAACTCACTCACGCCTCAAACACTCTCTCTTCTCTTGTTCGGCATACAAACCGCAAGCAAACACATCCCACTTCTTTATTCTTCGAACATATAAGCACTAAGGTTGTCACACAAGGGTTATACGAGCTAGGGATTTGTACACTACGCGTCCACTCCTCCATCTATAGGCAATAGGACCCTTGTAAGTCACAACAACCCTTTACGTTTCATAATATCTTTTCCTTTGATTTGTTAAACGTATGTCGCGTAATATGTAAAGGGTGCGTGTCTAATGTGGCGTATGATTTCATTTGTGTGGGCAAGGGCTCGTTAAAACACATGAACAATGATGGTGAGGGACAAGCTAGTGACCTCAACGAAATCATTAACCTAGGCACGAAAATATAAATAACTACACGTAAACTCTAGTTGTAAACAAATTAAGGTGGCTTAGAAATACGCATGCGACCCTAATGAACACTTGCATGTAGAACCCGACGTATACACAAGTTGAATACGCGGCATATTGTCACTAGGGCCTTTGAAATTGACGTAAAGAACAAAGGAAAACAAAGGGGTAACATTGGGCTTGCGAACCCTACGAGTACACACGACTTGGGCTTAATAGCCCATACCCGAACCCCCCCATAGGCCCGACAGTGGAAACCACAGTTCGTCAATAAGCTCATTCGAGCTTATTTAAGGACTAGGGGTGCTTATTGATTTACTTGAATCATAAAATAACCATAAGGAGCTAGTCGAGCCCTTAATGGACCCGCGAGCCCAACGCGAGCCCCATGCGAGCCCATAAGCCATAATAAGCCTAAACAGCTTATTCGTGTGCTTACACGGCTTAATGAGCTTAATATGAACTTAAGAACCCAAATGAACCCTTCGTATCTTTTTAAAACCAAACGAACCCTTAACGGGCCTTCTAGCCCATGAACGAGCCTAATTCAGGCGAATAAGCTCACAATAAGCTCGGACAGCTTATTGGTGAGTTTATACGGCTTTATAAGCTTGATAGACCTAAAGTATAGCTAATGGACCCATATAGGTTAGGCCCAAACCCCTAAAACCCTTAACGGGCCCATAATGAACCCAACGGGCCCAATTACTAGCCGAATGGCTTATTGAATAAGCCGCGAGGAAAAAGCAGTTAGAATAAGACCTAATAAGCTTATAAGTTATAAAAACGAGCTAGAAATACATGGGGAACCCTTGCGTAGCTTTCGGGTTTGAGATATTGGGCTCACGAGCCCAATAAGCTCCAATAAGCTCTAATAAGCTCTCCCGAGCTTATTTCCAACCCAACGAACTTAAATGAGCTTATCGAAACCCTTTGTGCTTGTTAAAACCCTAATGGACCCTTAAAACACCAAACGGGCCCTAACGGGCCCAATAAGGCCCGTTAAGCCAAAAATAAGCTCGAATAGCTTATTTTTAAGCCGAAACAGCCTTGATGGCTTATTGGGACTAAATAAAGCCAAATACCACTAGTTGGGACTTAATTGGAGTGAAAATACAATTTTTACAAGTCAAGGGACTAAACATGTAAACTTCGAAACCTAAGGGGTTAAATTTGTCATTTTTCGAAATGCAATAACTCCAGGGACTGTTTTTGAAACATTGTGAAACTTAGGGATTGAAGTGTAACTATAAAGACATAAATTACAATTTTGTAAACTTGAAGGACCACTTATGTAATTAATGAAACTTGGGGGTTTAAAATGTAAATAAAGTATACTAATAAACCCAGGGGCTGTTTTGTATTTATAAGAAACCTAAGGGTGTATTTGTGAACAAAAGTGAATTAACGAAGCACTTAACATAATGGTCGAACCTTAAGATATTCGGACATTAAACGGGTTTAATTAACGACGAAATAAATAAGTATATTTATTTACAATGACTTCACGTTTCTCGAGAACCATCGGAATTATAAATACAATAATCTTGTGCATCACCACACAAGTGATAACGGTATATATAAACTTAAAATGGAATTTAGTTTATACAATGAGTCGTTAGCTTAAATGTGTAAACTAAGACTTGACCGTACTTACTTAGGTACTTGACGGTGTAATTCACTGCTTACTTGGATATTTATTATCATTCGGAGAACTACCGGCTAAGATGAGTTCATAGCCCCATGCTTTACAATTATTTAAATGATTTACATCCTTGGTGTGAGGACATGCTTTGTTTTACAAATTGGACGCAAGTGTACATTTTATACTATGATTACGTGTTTGCCTAAGTTACCATAACCCATTATGTCCATGATCATGAACTGTTAATTGCATAGATGTGATTGGGAATTACATTGTGTGGGCGCGAATGTTATGGATAGATCTATTAGGGATTGACAATCCCCGTTCGGGTGACTAGCTATCACTGGGAACGAACGCATACCATGTCGAATCTGGGATGTTGCAGGGTTAGCACATCATTCACGGACACTTGTTGGCAAATGTATATTTGCATTCATATATGTCGAGCTTCGGTGTCATGAGCTTAGGAAAACGTAATTACTTTTTATGATGTTTGCATTTGTTGCTTAATCATACACTTGGAAATCTTGCGGTCCTACAATTGATTTACATAAACCTATGAATTCACCAACATTATGTTGACGTTTTAAGCATGTTTTTCAGGTCAATAAGGCACGAGGTGCGATGATACATTGGGAGTCAATAATTGAAGAGTCAACACTTAAGATTTGGGGTCTTATTACACTTTGGGGACAATTGTTATAAACCGAAATCTTTATTTATATTGTTGAACAATATGAAGCCATGAGCTTATGTAACAAACGAGTATTTTGTTAATCCAATGTATCTTTTTCAAACGACACGTTTAGTAGTCATTCTCAGATCTTGTGCTATTGACCCAATAATGTAACGCTCTCGGATATTCAACATTCTGCTGCATACTCAGATTTGAGGGTGTTACACTGTTTAAGTCCATAAATGGCCTTTTGAAGCTTGCACACTCTTTTAAGATACTTTGCATTTTCAAAACCTTCTGGTTGTGCCTTAAACACATCCTCTGTTAGTTTTTCGTTGAGGAAAGCGATATTGACATCCATCTGCCATATTTCATAATCATGAAACGCATCTATGGCAAGTATTATCCTAATTGACTTTATTTTAGCTACTGGTGAGAAGGTTTCCTCATAATCAATCCCGTAGGTTTAAGTATAACCCTTCGCTACCAACCAAGCTTTATAAGTGTGTACTTTCCTACCCATGTCTGTCTTTTTCTTGAAGATCCACTTACATCCCACCATTTTAAGACCGGGTGTAGTGTCAACCAAATTTCAAACGTGGTTGTCATACATAGATTGAATCTTGCTTTTCATAGCTTCCTTCCCCTTAGCAGCCTCAGGGCTTGACATCGCTTCCATGTAGTTAGCAGACTCATCCAATTCACTTAGTGTACCATCACTAATCTTGTCCTCTTTAATATGGAAACCATAGTAGAACTGAGGAGGCTTGATTACTCTACCACTTATTATGTGAATGGGTAAGGATATATCATCAGGCTTAACAGGTGTCACCACCTCTTGTTGAGTGTCAGTATTCACTATAGGTTCTTCATCGGCAGACTCTTGAATTTATTCAAGGTCTATCTTACTCCCACTGTCCTCTTTAGATATCATTTCCCTCTCAAGGAACACTCCTCTTCGAGCTACAAATACCACATTATCCTTGGGTTTGTAAAACAAATATCCAAATGACTCTTCTGGATAACTGACGAAAAGACACTTTTCAGATTTGGCTTCTAGTTTGTCCTTAGCTTCTCATCTAACAAAAACCTCACAACCCAGATTTTGATGTGCCCAAGAGAAGGACGTTTTCCCTTCCACATCTAAAAAGGTGAGTTCGAAACCTTCTTAGTGGGTACAAGACTTAAGATATGGCCGGCTGTCTCTAATGCGTAACCCCATAAGCTTATTGGAAGTGTTGCTCGACTTATCATAGATCGAACCATGTCTAACAGGGTTCTATTTCTCCTCTCAGCAACTCCATTTAGTTGTGGTGTTCTAGGAGGAGTTAACTGTGAAACTATACCACAGTTTTTAAGATGATCGAAAAATTCGATACTAAGGTATTCTCCTCCCCTATCGGATCGGATTACCTTTATCTTTCTGCCCAGTTGGTTCTCTACCTCGTTTTGAACCCTTTTGAATAATTCAAAGGTACCCGAATTGTAACACCCCCATATTGGGTCGCAGCGGAATAAGGGTCCGGGGCGTGTTACTTCTCAGATAAAAAACACAAGATATATATAGAACGACCAAAAAGTCATTTTAAAACTGATACATTGGATTTAACAAATGTTTGATACAAATAGCCTGAAGCTTTAACTTGTTCATTGTTATTATTACAAAGATACTGGTTCACAACACATGAGTTTCCCAAAACATAATGCAACCATATCTTTAGCATGACATCCCAAAACAAAATCACCAATGTATCATTGGCACCTTATGCTTACTGATCTCCTGAAAAACATTGCTTTAAAATGTCAACAATAATGTTGGTGAATTCATAGGTTTGATAAATCATATATTGTAGGACCACAAGATTTCCCAAGTGTATGATAATGCAACAGATGCAGACATCATATAAATGTAATTACGTTGCCCTAAGCTCATGACACTGAAGCTCGACATAAATGAATACCATATAAATGGCCTACATTGCCCGTGATGATGTTTTAACCCGCAACATCCTATGTTCGACATGGTATACGTTCGTTTGCCCAGTGATAGCTAATCACCCGAACGGGGATGTCAATCCCAATAGATCTATTCATAACATTCGCACTCACAATCCAGTAACTGACAGTTCAAGAATAAAGGGCTCAACTAGGTTATCTACTTAGGAAACACGTAAATCTTAAAGTAAAACTAACCACTTGTGTCCAGTATTATAAACTGCATGTTTTCTCACCCAAAAAACATGTAAAACAAATCATGTAAAACGTGGGGCTATGAACTCACCTTGAGTGAGCGAATATCAAGTATATCACAAATAATGCGTCACGCAAATCGTCAGATGCAACCTATTTAATTTAAGGTCGTATAAGTACTAATCACATTGGGTAACTACTACCATATATCATTCTATATAGCTAATCACCATCTAATTGTTTTGGTAAAATTGTGTTTAATAAGTTAAAACGTTTATAATTTCCGTTGTAGTAAAACTGGCGTAACTTTCGCGTTTCAAGTCCGTTTCTTGCGTTTCTTATGTCCACGTTTTCGTATTAAGACGAGTTATCAATATTTGACATTTTCATATTTTTAGTCCCCTGATGAACAGTACTTTTTACTGTTCACACCAGTTATAAAGTTATTTTTATAGTTTTAGTTATCGTAAAACCCGTAAACGTCGTATTTTATTCGTTATAGCTCCGTTTTTAGCGATTCTTTCGAGCACGTTCTCGTAATTGAAAGTTCTATTTATTTATGAGGTTTACAAAAATAAATGTTTCTGTCATGAACAGTAACTTTTATAAAAATGGTTTTATAAAAGTATTTTTATACATTTTAAGTATATAAACTCGCGTAATTCATAACTTCTTCGTTTTTAATCGAAAAATTATGATTCTTATCATTTTGGAATCCTAGAAATGTGTATAATCTGTTAAAAACATCAAACTTTCTGTTTTGTATAATTTTTATAAAAGTTATTTTATAAACCCGTTTAATTAACGTATAACTCGTAATTAGCGTATCTTTTTCGTTATTAATCCGTTTTTCGAGTTTCTTATCTTTTTGGAATCGTCGTGAGGTGTATTATCTTTATAAAACATCAAACTCACTGTTTGAAATTCGAAATCCAAACAGCCCCTTTATGTTCTATATGTATACTTTTATATAAGGCTTGTTTTATGTACTTTTTACCTTTGTAAATTTACCACAAGTCTTCCACCTCACTTTATATCATAAGTCATATATATAATAAAGTCCATAAGTCCATAGTTTGTCCATTTGTCCAAGTTAACAAGGTCTTAATCTCACTTTTAATCAAAACTTATTAAAGAAACCCTAATTTAACAAGTTTACATATGAACTTTTTATACATTAACCAAGTGTGTACAAGAGTTATACTTCCATTATAACCTTATTTTAGTATTCATATAACATAAACAAAAGTCCATAAACAAGATTAATAAGTCATTTGCAATACTTTTACTTGTAACATATTAAGAAACCTTAAAAACCCTAATCTTGCATTAACACTTTTTAAGCTTAACCAAGATTGTAAAACACTTATGTATCCATTTATAACCTCATAATATCACTCATATAACATGTGTATAAGTGTACAAATCAATGATAACAAGTAAAAATCCATTTTACATGTTCAAAAGTGTCCTAATGGTGATTTTGCTATAAAGAACTAACATATGCATAAAAACTCATGAAATGAAAAGATAAAGGCTTTTAGATAACCTTATGATGAACAATGATGATGAGAAATAGGTGCTAAACCCTTGTTTAGGCTTTAAATCCAAGCTTGCAAGAATGAAACCCTAATTATTCCAAGGAAACCCTAATCCTTCCTTTCTTGCTTCAATCCTTTTAAATGGTTAACCAATGCTTCAAATCATCTTGAGGTATCTTAGATATGATGTGTGATTGCTTGTATGTGTTGTAGAAAAGTTTGTATGGATTTATTAAAGGGGTGTTTTTGAGCCGTGGGCTTATAGGAGCACAAAGGGAGAGATTTTTTTGATTTTTCTAAGTGTTAAGTGTTATGTGAACTCATATCTTGCAATCTATAAGTATTATACATGTAGGACTAGTCAAGGAGACACCATGAGGATTTTTAGGAAGTCTTGGTCAAAAGAATGGGAAGTATGGCTAGGCTTAATGGCAAGTAATGTACAAAAGACCAAGTGATGAAATGTAAGATTTTTCTTTTGTATCTTTCATCCCATATCCGGTTTTATATGTATATATGTGATGTTATTTTGTAAATTTTGGGTATTGGGTATTAATGTGGGTATTTGTTGAAGTGTAGAAAAGTTTTGGTGGTTCCAGGTATGCCTAAACGTATTTTATCGCGAAACGTAAACACTTTACGCAACCAATAAAAATAAAATGAACAAAGTTAATAATTATCATCAAAATAATTACTTAACACTTGCTTGATGTAAACATTTAATTGTTTGACGCCCGTTTACATTGAATGGTCATTTTTAGCTTACGCGATTTAACTTAACGTTTATGATTTAAAGCAAACGCGTACAATACTAAAAATACATAGTGAATTTATTGACGACGTCAATGACCCTAAAACACGGGGTGTTATACGAATTGTGTTTAATCTGATAAACATATTCATATCTACTGAAATCATTAGTAAACGTAACATAGTAGCAGTTTCCATCTTTTATGGAAGATCGGAATGGTCCACACACATCTGTGTGTACTAAGTCCAATAATCATTCACCTCTTTCACACGATCCTGTGAATGGTAATTTAGTCATCTTGCCCAATAAGCAAGACTCGCATACATCATCCGATTTGAAGTCGAATGATTCCAACACTCCATCCTTTTGGAGTTAGGCGATGCGTTTCTTGTGTACGTGCCCAAGACGGGAATGCCACAATTTTTATTTATCAAGGTCATTAGACGAACCAACATTTAAAATCACATTGCCATTATGACTAATACTTTCAACAGTTTCATGTATGGCTTTGCATGAAGAAGCTTTAAACATAAAACAACCATTAGAATAAACCAAAATATCTCCATTCTCATTATCAAATGAAAATTTATAACCATACTTAAACAAAGCATGAAATGAAATAATGTTTCTTGTCATTTATGACGAATAACAATAATTATTTAAATCTATCCTAACTTCATACTTCAGCATGAGCTCGTACTTTCTAATCCTTGTCACAGGCGTGATTTTCCTATTCTATATGCTTCAACCTCCTACTTTCCTTTAGACCATGCAAAATAGTGCAAATGTGAGTACTACACCCTGTATCCAGGACCCACGAATCCAAAGTTATAGTATTGTGGAGTTCGATCATAAACATACATGAGTGACTACCCTTTTCGACCTTTCCGTCTTTGAGGTCCTTCAGATATTTTGGGCAGCTACGCTTCCAATGCCCCTTTGTGTTGCAGCAGAAGCACACTGCTTCCTTTGGATCGCTTGTAGGTGCAATCTCAGATTCAGCCTTTCTCTTAGACCCACGATCAAACTTTCCTTTTGCGGCCTTTCCTTTCTAGTTGGAATGAGAAGTCTTTCTTTTCTTTGCATTGTGACCAACAGTCAACACAAGATCTGCTGAAGTAGAGGGCACATCAATTTTCTTGATCCCTTGCTCAGCGGTTTTCAACAAGCTATGGAGTTCCATTATTGAGGTCTCTTTCCCGTTCATTTGATACGAGAGCATAAACTAATTGTAATCAGCTGGCAGACCGAATATGATTATGTTGATAGAAAGTCAGCATCGAACACCATGTTCAAAGATTCCAATCTGTCAAAGTACCCTTTCATCTCTAAGACAAAAGTACAAATAGAGGCTCTAGGTTTCGGTTTGCAAGCCATGAGGGATTTAACAACATCAAGGCATTCCTTACTTGCCTTTTCCTAAAATATTTCTTTGAGCTGTTGGTTTATTTTATAAGCCCAAGTGTTCTCAAAAGTCTTTTACAGTTCAGGGCTCATAGAAGATGTCATGATGCATGACACTTTGTTTGCATCATCATAGTGCTTTTGGTGAGCTTCAATCTCTTCTTGTGTTGAATCATCATCGATTGTGGGAATTTACTCATCAAGAACATACTCTTTGTTCTCGTACCTTAGGGTGAACCTAAGGTTTCGCATCCAGTCCATATAGTTAGGACCGGTGAGTCTTTCCCTCCTAAGAACTAAGAGTAATGAGAAGTTTGAGTTATGTGCAGGATTGGGAGCGGGAGGATTGACACCATTTCAGTAGACATCTATAAGATAAAACAGTTTTAGTTAGCATGAATATACCTTAATGAATTACCCAATTTTAAATTTAGGCTAGGATCTATATTTTAGATTCGTTTATGAAGAGGGTTGCCGTAATCACATCACGAATTTATTTTAGGTAGACAATGTCTTTGTCAATTTCATTCTCTATGAAATTCCTAGTTCTTTTGAGATTCATTGATTTTGATTAATGGCATGTTAATCTCAGATATACTCATCTACTATTCATAACTGGGATGCCGAGGATCATGAATAAGATGGTGAATTTAACCATGCAAAAACCCGCGTGGTCCCCAGCTCGAGTCAGCTCGAGAATCGCGAGTCCCACATCACCTCTCACTTATGTTCTCTTATTAATGTGCCGGTAAACCACACGCGCTCCATTAAGAGCCCATATGAGAGATGTGCGGTTTTCGTGGGTTAGCATACTATTCACATTTGCTATATCTAAAACGGGAATTTTGTTTTAGTACTTTTAAATTAATACTTTTAATCTTGACATCATTCTATCAAAAGTTCTCGGTAGCTCAATTGAACACACAAAGAAATGGAGAAGCGGGTCAGCGCGAAACATATTAGAAACCCGACTTCTTTAGGGAAGCAAAACGACCCGCCTTATACCTCTCTTATAGTTTGTTCACTATGGGTGAACCGATTTATCAATTGACTAACGATGTTTTTAGATTTAATGATACATATATAATATAGCAATTATAATATGTATAAGGTTTCTATTAAACATATTAAAGTTTTGGGTTCTATTTTAAACATTTTAAAATTTTAGGGGTATATTTTAAACAATTCAAAATATAAGGTTCTAAAATGTAAATTCATATAAACATTCAATGATCACAAGACAATAACATAATATTTAATTATTTATACTTATCACATGTTAACAACCTACTGATAGATAATTAAGTGCTAATAGAATTAAGCTAAGGCTCTGATTACCACTGATGGGTTTTCTATACCCTAACTAGATTAACATAAAGCGGAAACAATAATTAATCTAGGGCAAGAAGGAAACTAAACCCAAAAGGATCTTAACCTAATAAATAAAAGCAACTTAAAAGAAATAAATAAATAAGAAAATAAATATTAACCTTTGAGAAAATCGGATTTCTCACACACAGACCACCTTGGTTGAACTTGGAGGCAAGTACTCAAACAAGAGTACCTCTAATAGCTCATACCCACGAACCAAAGAGAAAAGGGATTCGAACTCCTAAGGTCTCGATACACGAGTTGACTCTTACAAGGAGTAGGAATGAGAAATAGAGAATGAGAAAATAAATCCTTGGCATGCCCCTCTATTTATATTGAGAGGAAGGGACTTGGAATAGCTCTTTGGAGGTATGTGGGATTCCCCCAAAAAACATCCCATGGGTCCCTTGTGGGTCTTCCCGGTTCGTTAACTTAATACACCTTGTATTAGTTCATATTCAGCCTATGTTTCTTTATAATTAGCTTCTAATTAATTTACCAACTATTAATAAATTGATAAACCAATTAATTATACATATAATATTAATTCTAATTAATATTATCACTCCTTTATTATTTCTCTTAACGGTTCACTGAGAGCAACCAAAAAATGACTCTACTTTTAACGACAGTCTTACCAATTAGTTATGAACTTGATCCAACATGATCATACTAGGTTTAGAAAGAAGTTTCGGCCTTGGCTAGAGGCCTTTGATAAAGGATTTGAGTTGGTGTTTTATGGAAAAACAGGAGGATTCGTTTTTGCTCCTCTCTAAGTCTAAACCTCATTTGGAGTATTTCCAAATGCTCAAATATTATGTTCATACCTTTATTGAAGTTTCCACATGTGTTGGGTAAGAGTAAAGTCGACAAGTGTAAAAGCCGTAATCAGATTTCGCGTGTGGCGTGCTGGCCACGCGCTGACGCGTGCCCAGCGCGCTAGATGGTGAAATCCGGTTTTACGGATTTAAGCTACCGTTTGTGATTTTTTGTTATGCGAATGTTTATTTGACATTATTAAAACATAAAGGAGATCCTAGTCAATGTTGCACCAACACTGTATATAGTTTAGTAAATGTGATTGATAACATTTTAATAATGGTTATAAGACAAACATCCTTAAAAACAAGTCAAACTTTTGTTGTGAAAAAGTAAAAAAAATGTACCTAAAGTATAGCACAGTACTTACTTTTAGGGTTTTATAAGTTTTAAGAAAAAACATATTTACTTTATATGTATTAAATTGATTGATTGTTGTCCATTCATTAACACAAGATTATAATATACGAGGCATGCAGACCCGTGCGATGCACACGGCTTGTGTTAAATTTTTTTCTCATGTGGTTGCTTGCATAATGATTTTGTTAGAATGTTGATGCGTTAGTCTGATTGTGTATACTTTGGGAATTGGCCGTGTAATGTTTAGATGCGTTGTTGAACATGCAAACCCGTGCGATGCACACGGGTTGTATCTAAGTGTTTATTGCATAATGATTCAGGCTACTTCAAAATAAGCCTTAAGAAAGGAATAGTAATAATTAAGTGATTGTTTAAACTTTTTCTCGTGTAATACATGTTGGACCAATGTCAAATAATATTTACATATCTACAATTCTACATCTCTATATATATGCTACGCACCACTCGTAGTTTGCTCAAAGTAAATGAATAGACAACAATAAAATACAATACAATAATAAAAGATATACAATATGATACTACGTAGTAAAAAAAACATGCGATAATTTCAACCATCCCATAATTTCATTTAACAACAACGTTTTCCAACCTAGCCAAATTAGTAATTTTCGAATGGATTGCACCTGGCCCAATTACAATGACAAAAATTATCAGCCCAAATATGATATCCCTAATATTTAGGTTAGTATAAAATCTCTCAACCCTAATTGCTCTTCTTTTTCCTTTCAATGTCAACCAAGTTTCTTTTGCTCGTTAGCTCTACTTTGTTGTGTGTGTAATGTGTTGACGTCTAAGGTTGTTTGAAAATTAGTTTTAATCGGATGAATCCATTTATGAATGTAATAGAAAACAGATTAGTTAGAACGGCATGTTGTTACTACACAGAACATAAACGTTTGTCTTCTATATTTTGTATTAAAAATGATGTATCCATTTTGTTTTTTGTATTTTAGTTGATACGATTGCAATTTGACTAAACGTGGTTTAAGTTTTTTTATTAAGTTATATCACGTATGCGGGGCCAACAACGTCATTTTAAGACCCGTGCGATGTTAACGGTTTGTATAAAAGTGTTCCTTACGTAAAACATAATTATGCCAATGTAGTGATAAAGTGATAAATTTATCACATGTAAAACATAACAACAACATTAAGTTTTTTTCCCTAACAATAACGCAATAACTAAATGTTTTTCAATTCATTACAATATAGTGGTGTTAGCCGTGCCATACTTTTGAACCCACGCTTCGCTTCGGCGAGGTTTGTCTAAAGTGTTCTTTATTAGAAATGTTTCTTTGTCACTCACTTGTATATTTGCATAAAGTTTAAAATTACGTGGGGCTAAGGTAACTGGTTTTATGGCATGTAACTGAAAAATAAACTCAACAAAGAAACTCAGGTTTTGGAACTATTTAATTGCTCTATATAATCAAGTTTTCTACATCTTTAAAGTTATGACCCACCTGAAGAATGTATAAACATGAATTTATGTTTATGATGACTATACATGTGCTCTGCGGCGGGCGGGCGTTGGCAAAAATGATCAATGTTTTAGTTGTATAAAATAACAATGAAAAAATATGAGAATATAGTCGATTTCGGTACATGAAAGAAAAGTCGAAAGTCACTAATAGCCTAACCCGCCTAAGCCGTAAAATAAGAAAATAACATAAAGTAATAATGAGGTACATCTTTTAGTGTGCTAGCCCCTTGTCCAGCCTTCTCGTAAGCTGAATCTTTTTCCACCCGACTCGAGCGCATGTTTCGCCTTTTCATCGTTGTTGTATGCCACTTCTTTTGCACGTTCTGCTGCGTCTTGCGCCATTTTCTCCTTATCACATGGCTGCATCTTTGACATTCTGCATCAAATTTGGCCGTTTTCGCCTTGTCATACTCATCCTTCGCAAATTCAGAACTTTCTTGCAGTTATTCCTAACACATCAAATGGTACTGATATTAGTTACTTTATATGGCACGACACAATAATACTAATCTTGGATAAGTATTTTTATGTTATAATCAAAGATTTCTTATTGTTCAAAGACCACAACCATGACTGAAGAAGGGACGTACAAATTAAAAGGATTTGAGATTAGCAACTATGTTGAGTAATTCAGTGCATTACATAACAGTAGCATATAATTTCACTATTCCGACTACACAAAACGCACTACTTTGACTGCACAACTCTGTGAAGCAATTTTATATGGTTTCCACTTAGACTTACTAATGATACAAATGTGTCTTCCTTATCTTATGCATACTATTCCCTAATCACAGTAAGCCACACAAAGAGATATACATTCGACCCGTAAGATCAATATTTGGCCCACATTAAACATGAGTAAGCAAAGGGTATTGACATCAGTAAATATCATAATCAGCTAATAACATGAATATCTTTACCAAGAATGAACTGATGAAGCATTAATGATGTTACCTAATCATCTTTTTCCTTTTTTATATTACTGACCTTCTCTTACATATCGAATAAACTCCAAAAGAAAGTAAGTATCTGCTACAGAAAAATACTTGAAACCAAATTAAAGTAATGTCAACCTTAACGATATAAAGCCAAAAGAATTAAAAATTAAGAACCAATAACACTTTCTTCTGCCCATTCTCTAGACATTAACCCAAAGTAATGGTGTGGCTCAATACATTCCCATTTTCCACTGCTTGATAGCAGTAATTTATCCGTGCATCAGAAAGATCATTCCACATATGTTCTATCGCGGGTGACCGGTATCTAGTACCTTGGATGTCACTTACAATACTAATAAATTTGTCCATAAAACACTATTTATAAGCAATTAAGCACATGAAATATCTATGGCTCACCATTTTGAAGTGGCCGTGTTCCTTGAAGTGGAAGTGTCTTTGTAAGTGGCGGTGTCTCGTCTTGTTCCTGTTTCCCTTTACCTACACATGTAAACTCAAACCAAAGATGGAAAAGGGGTGGTTCATGTAAAGTGTCAACACAGTAACTTTTTAGGCCAGCCAAGATGGGTTGGGTAAGGTTGACCAACATTTGTACCTTGTCTATATTTAATAACTATATCAAATATGATATTTGCTTTAGAATATATAGTTTGGGTGACTTACAACCTGGTTTGACCCATTTTACCCCTTCTCTTTCAGCTAATAATATACCGTGGTGGTGGTGGTACCATTGTGGATAGATAAGGTAACTATCCCGACGTCGCATATGATGCTACAATAGCTACTGCAAAGAGGAAAACGTTCCAAAATTTTCACTCTCAGAATCT
>BQNB010162335.1:0-14572 GCA_026074375.1 Tanacetum coccineum | reverse complement strand
CCACCTAGTTCTCTATAACATTAGCTCTGATTACCAATCTGTTACACCTCGACAATGGCGGAAACTCAGGAGCGCAACATGATGATCAATCATAACACAAGATACAATATATAGAAAACTATAATGCATAAACTTCAAGTGTTACGAAGACCATCAACCTCGAACAACCTCGAGTGATGTCCTAAATCGTAAACAAATCCATAATCTCTTACAACTTCAATAGCCTACACAGGGGTCTAAATCCAAACTCAAAACAAGATCTTCTAAATACCAAAACCAAATAAAATAAATAAGCAAGAATTCACATGAAAAACCACACGGGATACTTCTAAGCCTGCTATCACATATCACCAACTTATTCCTCTTTCACTTCACCTGAAAATGATACCCGAAAACATCAACAATATTGTTGGTGAGCTCGTAGGTTTGACCTTAAACCCAAAAGCTATGCCAATATTTCAAAATAGTTGACAATAGTGCAATATGACAGTGAATATATGCAAACAACCCATGACTTAGCATACCCGCTAATCATGTAACACGACCTAGAAATCCCGCTATTCGATCACCATATGTCACTTACGCACCTAAAGGGCCTACCAGCTGGAGCACTAGATTAGGGCAGGACCTCACACATACTAGGGTAGGCGTACCCAACCGCTCTAATAACCACACAAATACTGGGATAGGCGTACCCCTTCGATCCAAACAATCATACAACATATAATATTCACATAGCAGTCATAAGCACGTATCTTGTCCCAAAAACAAAAACTACATTTCGCACAGTTCAATTCAAAACATTTCAAAACACATTAGAGTATCATTTCCCTCCAACGAAAAAACAGTAAAAATCGAGCTACGAGAACTCACCTCAAGCAAGTCTTTAGCAACCAAATCTCAATCACACAAGCAAATGCAACGACGTCCGCACACGACCTAGTCCAGTTAATGTCCCATTTTAATCATTCATTTTCCAAAACAGTCTTCACGTTTGATGCATTGAGTTTAGACACGTTGTACAATTATCCGTAATAATTTAGTGGTGTGATGGTTGATGACATATCCCAACAATCATATCAATCCCGTTGCTTAATAATACATACTTATACTATTTAAAGAAAATAGATAAGTAATATAAGTAAATATTTATAATAAATAATTATAAATATATCTCGATAAGTCAATTTGGTAACCTTAGTCACCGTAAAAATAATCATAATTTGGTTGAAAAAGAAACGTTTACTCATATAAACATATTAGAGAAGTTTCGAGAAAAAATATATTTTTTCGTCTTTTAGTGAATTTATTAAAATAATTAAATAATAAAATAATATTTTATTATTTAAAATCAAAAATTTCGTTCTTAAGTGAAATTTTTTAAGTATAAAATTTTTATAAAATTTTGACATGACCCGTACGTTTATACAACGTTTTCCAAAGTTTTTAACCTTTATTTCAAACACTTTTCAAACTTTCGACACTTTTCCGAAAATATTCCAAAACTTCAATCTTTAACGTTTACTAAAACATTTCTCCCAAAATAACGTTCAATATCACTTCGTAAATACATTTCACTTTCAAAAGTCCGTCAAAAACTCTTAATACGACTATATATCGCTTATTGGACTTTAAGGCCCAATAAGGGTCCATTAAGGTTTTTATACGTCCAAAATACTATCCAAGCCCAAAACCAAGGCCCATTTATATACATACGTTCATACTATTAGGTAGAAAATAATCCGGACCACAATAAGCCCTCCCATTAAGCCACGACTTAAATGGGCTTATTGGGTCGTGAGTCCATAAGCTTCACAATACATATATTAAGCTTGAAAATACGCTAGTAAGCTACGTATCGCATTTGGTTACCACCATAAGCTATAATATTAGTCCACAAACATACGTCATACCACGAAAATAATCAAAATCACTTCCCTTGTGATTTTTATAGGTGACGTGAGCATATAAGCTTAAAATAAGTCACCAAAAGCACACAAAATAAGCTATACAAGCTATTATCCAAAATAAGCTATTTAGCAACATATGTTATTTAACCATCATGACCACAATATCAAAACTACAAAACCTTTTTTGTTTCTTTTATATTCGACGCAAACCAAACACCTTTTTTATTCGTTTCGCTTTAGAAACTCACTTTTTACAACGATCAACTTGTACAATCAACATTTATGCATCGATATAAACCCAAAAGGACAAACAAAATTTAAATTTAGAAACTTACAAGAAAATCTTCTAAAGTATAGATTCGACGCAAACCGGACAACCTAAACGTTGTTTAAATGAATACTCAAATACTTGTATCAACCCGTAGTGTCTCGTTCTTGATTAAAGTTGGAAAATTTATGGGTGTTTGTTGTTTGCTTAGGTCGGACGCACAAGGCACACACACTTGTGTGTGTGTTTTATTCTTTTTGAAATAAAATGGAATGAATGGAATTTTCTATTGATAAGCATATAAGTGTACAATTGCTAGACAAGGAAGCTAAAATCATGCCTCCTTGTCCCCGCTCATTGTTTGACCGGTTATGGCATCCAAAGGGGTGTCAGGTTTTTCTTTTCGTGTCAGGATCACTTAAAAGCTCGTAAAACTCAACTGTAAATTACTCCCCAAAGTTACTTAGCATTTTTATTCACTTTAAAAATATTTTCCCAATAACTTAGAGTATTTACTCGACATATTTTCACTTTAAACCCTTAAAAACTCATTTGGCATTAACGGACGTGTCATGACTCGTTTTTTGGCATTTTTCAAAATTCACGGGTCAAACCACCCGGAATACAAATAACATAATAATACCTTCCAAAAGAGATTATTAATCACAATAAACCATAAATCACCACAATTCTCATAAAATCACCACCGTCAACACGGTACAATATCTGAATAAACTGACAAACATCAAATAGTCAAAGGACTAAAAATGGAATATTCATAACATAAAAAGGAAACGGGTTATAGTCTACATAGTAACAATCCATGCCTCCAACGCTCTGTTGTGAGCCTCAGACCTAGCCAGTGTTGCAAAACAAGGTCTACAAGGCTGATTAATCGCCGATTAGACGCTACAAGGCCACCAACCTTTCCACCGAACCTTGACGATGGAAATTCTACTCCGCTTCAACTTCTTAAACTCTTTCTCTAATATCTCCACAGGTTCTTCCACAAAATTTAACTTAGCATCAACTTGGATCTCATCAGTTGCACTTGTAGTGTTGGATCTGTCAAACACTTATTAAGGTTTGACACGTGGAACGTGTCATGAACACCATCTAACTCCTCAGGCAAATCTAACCTGCAGGCTACGGGGCCTACTTTTTCAATAATCTTAAAAGGTCCAATAAATCTAGGTGCTAGTTTCCCTTTCTTCCCAAAATATACCACACCTTTCTAAGGTGACACTTTAAGCAAAACATAGTCACCAACACTAAACTCTAGAGGTTTCTTTCTCTTATCAGCATAACTTTTCTGACGACCCCGTGCAACCTTAAGTCTATCCTTAATCTGCAAGATCTTCTCAGTAGTCTCCTGCACTAACTTATGTCCTATTAACTGACCTTCTCCAACCTCAGCCCACATAATTGGCGAATGACACTTTCTACCATACAATGCCTCAAACATAGCACATCTCACACTAAGAATGATAACTATGTTATACGAAAACTCAACCAACGGAAGATGAACATCCCAACTTCCCCTGAAGTCTAGGACACACACTTTAAGCATGTCTTCCAAAGTCTGAATAGTACGCTCACTCTAACTATCGGTCTGAGGGTGATAAGCCGTACTCATGTCTAAACGAGTTCCTAATGCCTCTTGCATTGACTGCCAAAACCTTGATGTGAAACGACTATCATGATCTGATATGATTAATATCGGCACGCCATGTCTAGCAACTATCTTATCAAATACCATTATAGCACATCTATCACATCTTATAATCCTCTGAATGGTAGAAAATGAGCAGACTTAGGTAATCGGTCCACAATGACCCAGATTATGTCATGCCCACTACTAGTCCTAGGAAACTTAGTCACAAAATCCATAGCTATTCTTTCCTATTTCCATTCGGGAATCTCAGGTTGTTAGAGCAAGACAGATGGCCTTTGATGCTCAGCCTTAACCTTCAAACAAGTTAGACACTTACTAACATACACAATTATGTCCTTTTTCATACTCGGCCATCAATACCTATCTCTAAGGTCATAATACATCTTATCAGCTCCTGGGTGTACAGAGTACTTTGACTTATGGGCTTCATCCATTATCAGGGTTCTCACATCACCCTTCAAAGGCACCTATATTCGATCTAGGTAGTACAAAGTCCCATCACTTCTCTGTTCTATCATCTCATCCAACCTTTTCTGCAATCTTGTAGACTCATCCATAGCCTCCTTTTAAGCCGCCAGTATCCTATCCTTGATACTCGACTGAAGGGTCATATTCATAGCTCTAACTCTCTTAGGCTTTACTCTTTCCTTTTTTACTTAAGGAATCTAGCCCACTTTCGCCTTATAGGATGCGTAGCGAATTCTAACTGTCATAATCACTAAACAACTTATTCCAGGACGGTCTCGTGTCGCATATTCAACTCTTTTTGACTAAAGATATGCTGAAGACTTTTATGATCTGTATAGATGACACTCTTTGTCCCATACAGATAATGTCTCCAAATCTTAAGGGCAAACACAACTACTCCCAGTTCTAAATCATGGGTCATATAATTCTTTTCATGAATTTTTAACTGCCTAGACGCATAGGCTATCACCTTACCTCTTTGCATCAACACACATCCTAATCCTAGGCCTGATGCATCACAATATACCATAAAATCTTTCAGACCATCAGGGGGAGAGCTAGAACAGGCGCATTACACAACTTATCCTTTAAAGTTTGAAATGCCAATTCTTGTTCCTCGCCCTAATCGAAAGTCTTACACTTCTGAGTCAAGATAGTAAGAGACTTAGCTATCTTAGAAAAGTTCTCAAGAAACCTACCGGTAATATCCAGCGAACACTAGAAAACAAATGAACTTCAGACGGAGTTCTAGGAGCTTTCCAATTCTTAACAGCTTCAATCTTACTAGGGTCTACATGAATCCCATTACCATTTATCACATGCCCAAGAAACTGCACTTCTCTTAGCGAGAATTCACACTTAGAAAACTTAGCGTACAGTTTCTCCTTCTTGAGCAGTTCCAAGATATAGGTGCTTTATTAAAAGATTATCATATAAACAAATATTAAACGCAGCAGAACAAGCACCTATCAACGGATCCATAGAGTCATATGATCTATCAAAGTTAAAATAAGAAAAGTAATACCTTTGTAGCGTGATTGGTAGAATCAAATGGTGACCTTCACCTTAACACAACACTCCCAATGAAACCAAGTGATCAATGGAGATCACCTCTATGATGTATCCACACTACACTTCCTTGTATACCAAATTGATGCTAGTCTTAACCCCGTAACCTTGTAAAATACCTTTGAATGAACAAGATACAAAAGTTAGATCAAGAAAACAAAAAACACACCCTTGTATGTGTTTGTGTGCCGTATTATATAGAGAGAAAAGAGGAGAGAATATCTCTAATTTTGTCAATCAAAATCAATCAAAATAAATGAGATGTTATCACTAATTCATTAACCATTAATAGCTTGATCTCATCCCCTTTTCTTGCTCCATATGGCCGGCCACCCATATAGGGTGTTGGTGGGATTTCTAAACTTTTCAAATCCAATAAATAAATACACTACTTATTTATTAGAAGCCCAATATTAATCCTGAGTTTCATAGGTTATTTATATACCGTAAATACAATAAACACGATATATAAAATGGTACCTCAGTGTATATGTGTGTGACCCCATAGGCTCACATGTCTCTAGCCATATAATTAGTTATTATGACACGAGCATACTCTAACAGCTCCTACTTGTGTACGTCATAATAATCAAGTAATTATACAAGCAAAGGTTAGCATCTAGCAACATGCCAATGCCCCTAGAGACATATGAGGATAGTTTCTTACACATCTCATTTAAATGGTTTAGATATCAATCATCTTTTTGTTATAGATACTCTGATGAACATTTGACATGGATCATAAGTCATTCTTATGTTTAACAATTTTGTTTCTTGATATAGATATTGAACTAGATTACCAAATTAATCAAGTATCATTCTAAAAACCTTTGGGTATGGCCACACATCATCTGTTCAATTCAAGTGAGGGGTTTAGTAGTATCTTACTCCATAACTGTGGAGGTAAAAATCCTATTTTGACACATGTTATACGTTATGTGTTTCATATCCCTCCTGAAAATGGCCTTTATAGCAGCTTCACACAGGTCAGCGTTGAACCATATCTAAGATTGACATTCCACACACACAAAACCTACTTGCATCTCAAGTCTGGGTTTGATGAGACATAATCACATTCGCGAGATTCACTATTGACGCCGATCATGTAGTGAATACTCATAGTTGAGGTCAGTCCAATATGGTCATTCATATGAAACAACTTATGAGCTTTGCCCTGGATATCATCCTTTAATAGTCATTGTATGAATATAACAAAACATCAATTTGTTTAATTCAATGATTGCTCCCGTTCATTAACTACAAAAGGGAACGATTTAAGAATAAAATAAATTATTCATGGATTTAAACATGCTAATATAGGACACAGTATTTATAGAATGAAAATGATCACATCAGTATTCAATAGACATTCATGAAATAAAAACTATTTCTACATCCAAAATTATAAATCTAAAATAAACAGAACATATACATGATACCTACCAGCTGGTCTAAGTCCCTAATGCTCCTAGCTATGCTCACATGTTTTGGTGCAAGCATTGGTTCTTGTGTAGAGGATCAGCTAAGTTGTTATCCGTATAAACTTTGAGAATTTGAATATCACCTTTTTGAATAACTTCGCGAATAAAATGATATTTTTTTCAAAAATGTTTGGCACCCTTTTGAACACCAGGTTCGTCGGCTATGGTAATGGCACTTGCGTTGTCACAGTACATATCCATAGATTTATCAATGTTGGGGACAATGCCAAGGCCATAAATGAATTTACGTATCCAAATAGCTTCCATTGCAAACTTCGAGCAAAAACAATATGTATCAGTTCTATAAAGAAGAAACTTGTGGGTAGTCGCCTTAGTTTGCTTAGAATTTTTCCAATCAACAGCACCTCCACATTCATCACACGAAAGGACAAAAACCAACTCTTTTGAGATCTAGTAAAGGTTCATCCCGATGAGTTCTCAATAGCATCGGTTGCTAGAAGTAACACCCATCTCAGTTGTGGAATCACCACCAAAAACAAGAAAACTTCTATCTTTAGTATTTCTAAGATACTTCAGTATGTTCTTTATAGCAGTCCAATGACTTTTTCCTGGATTCTGTTGGTATCTACTCATTAGGTTATGAGAGAACGCTACATCAGGTCTAGTGCACCTCACAATCAGTACTGATAGAGCCTACGTCTGAAGCATAAGGGTATTGATCTTTCATTCGCTTTTCACCTCTGCCACTGGTTGTGGAAGGACCTTGAAGAATTTTCTCAAGTCTACATTGGGTTGCATTGGGGGAAATTTTTTTTAAAAGTTTCTACGTTTGGAAAGTACTCACATCTTGAATTGTTTCAAGATTTTGTCAATGTATGCATTTTGACTTAAACTGATTAATCGCCTAGATATATCTCGATAGATTTTGATTCCTAAAATGTATGCCACCTCACCTAAGTCTTTCATGGCAAAACATTTTCCAAGCCAGGATTTTACATCTTGTAGCATTGGAATGTTGTTTCCCATGAGTAATATGTCATCGACATATAAGATTAAGAAGACAATGATACTTCTACTAGCTCTTTTATATACACATGGCTCATCGAGATTTTGAGTGAGACCATACTTTTTGATCTCCTCGTCAAATCTCTTGTTCTAGCTCCTAGAAGCTTGCTTAAGTCTATAAATGGATCTTTGAAGCTTGCATACTCATCTAAGATGCTTAGGATTCACGAACCCCTCAGGTTGTACCATATAAACGTCTTCGTTTAGGCGACCATTTAAGAAGGCGGTCTTGACATCTATTTGCTACAATCCCTTAGTCGTCATTACGCTGACTTTGGCAATGAGAATCCTAATAGCTTTTATGTCTGCAACATGCGAGAAGGTTTCTTTATAGTCAACCCCATAGGTTTGAGTGAAACCTTTTGCTACAAGATGAGCTTTATTGGTATGTATATTGCCATCCATATCGGTCTTCTTCTTGAATAGTCATTTACTCCCAACAGTCTTTACAATTCGGAGGAAGATCAACTAAATTCCAAACTTGGTTGTCTTTCATGGATTGTATTTCCGCGTTTATAGCTTCAAGCCACTTTTCGGATTCAGGATCCGATAATGCAGCTCGATAGTTAGGAGGTTCCCCATGATCTCCTAACTCATGTTCCTCAGCATCGATATAAAAACCATATCGTTCAGGTGCTTGAGGTATACTTACGGATCTACTAACGAGAATTACATCAGTTTGAGGGTTTATAGTGTCGGGTTCGACCTCATGTTGATGTAGGCTAGTGTTATCAGAAGGTTGTGCATATTCACTTTGAATTTCATCAAAGTCTACGGTGCTCCCACTTCCTTCTTGTTTTATGAGATTGATCTTAAAAAAACTCAGCATACCGAGATACAAAAACTTTGTTCTCAAGTGGGTATTAGAAGTAATAACCCATTGTTTCCTTTGGGTATCCTACGAAGATACACTTGATAGATCTGGACTCAAGTTTGTTTGGCTTGTCTTGTTTAACTAGCACCTTACAACCCCAGACTTTCAAGTAAGACAGATTTGGGACTTTCTCATGCCATATTTCGTATGGTGTCTTATTAAACCTTCTTTTGTCTGGAACTCCATATTGAGTATGAGTCAAAATACTACTTGAGCATAGCCCAAAAGGACACATTAGCAAAGTAGTTAGACTCATCATGGATAACAATATAAGTAAGTTCGATTTCTCACCTTTTCCGATGACACCTTGTGTTGTGGTGTATAGGGAGGAGTAAGTTGTGAGATGATCCCACGACTCCTTAGATGATCTAAAAATACTTGACTTAAATAATCGCCTCTTCGATCTGATCGAAGTACTTTATAGTCTTTTCTGGAGTTGATTTTTCTACTTCGTTTTGTAAAAGTGCTTGAACATTCAAAACTTCATGTTTTATGTTTATCAAAGTAAACATAACCATATCAATGATGTCGTCAGTAAAAAGTAACCGTTATTAGTAGTTAGCACCTTCTCTAGTTGTTGTTTCTAAATGGTCTACATACATCACTATGTATGCTTCCAAGTAGATCATCAACTCTTTCACTTGTGTGAGTGAAATGCTTTCTTGCCATCTTGCCAGATATACAGGATACACATACGTCAAAAGATTCATCATCAATTAACTCAAGGCATCCGATGTGTTGTAGCTTCTTCATGCATTTCTTGTTTTGTGCCCAACACGACAATGCCATAGAAACGTAGAATCTAATGTTGTGCTTGTTTTCTTGTTGCTACATGGTGTTGTAATATAGTAATGCTTCATTGGAATATGAATTATGCTATAATTTCAAAAATGCCATCGCGTGGAAAAGCATTAAAATAAACTATATTATCCTTAGAAACTGAAATATAAACACCATTATCCATAAATTTATGACGAAACATTATCCCATAAACGTGAAAGTGAAATAACCCCTCTTGTAATAGTAGGGGAAAATGACAATTGTCTAATACAAGAATCATTCCACTAGGGAGGATAAGATCAAAGCTCCTTATAGCTTCGATAGCTGTAGTGTTGCCATTGCCAACATACATATCCAAAGCTCCTTTATTCAACTTCCAATATCCTTTAAGCCTCTGGATTGTATTACAAATGTGAGTGCCATATCCAGTGTCATAAATCCAGGTATTACTTTTAGGAAATGAGAACAGTTATATCATGAAGATACCTGATGTGCCAGATGCACTGGCTTTGTTCATCTTCAACTCTGCCAAATATAGAGGACAGTTCCTGTGAGTCCTAAACTGAACAGATCATTGCAGCCTGCTAAGGGTGATAGCAAAACTTGTATAAATAAGATTGACTTAGAGCAAGAAGAAACAATTGACTATGAATACTTATTGTATATGCGGGAATTACATAATAGTATTAAGAAGGACAATATTTACACTTTGATTTGTTAAAAATTTAAAAAATTTCTGATTTTTTTTTTAAAACAGTGATTACAGCCCCCGTTATTACTAAACTATGAGATATGATTGTATGAGATGAGATATATATTGAACTGGTGTCTCTAACTATACCGTGAGGGTTCCTTTTATACACTAAGGAAAACCCTAATCTTGGCTTACAAAACACGTAAAAGATAATACATATCTTTTCCGTTAACTATTCACATACATATCTCTTAAACTGGATAATAAACTATTTTATATAACGGTACTAACTATATGAGCCAGTACTATAACACTTTATACTGTCAGTACTAACTATAACTAGCGGTACTAAGTATAAAACTAATGGTACTAAGTTAGGAATGCATAATTCCCAACAATCCTCTCCTAAACATGATTGTTGAACTCGTTTAACTTCATGTTTCTTCAAGTTATTCTTCTTAAGTTCTTAGAGGATGTATCCAAACACTTTAACAAATCTTGATTTGATCTTTAAACATTATCCATCTTCATCAGCAATTTTGTCTTTTCAGCAACAATCCAACTAAGTTGGCTTTGTAGTTTTTGGCAAACTACCAGCCATGAACGGATTTGATTTTCCTTTACCAGTAGCCGTTTGCTCTGGGATAGTCAACTCTTTATTTCAAAAATATGGTGAGTTAATTACCATACAGTTTTTGGTAAACTGTCAACCATCAACGGAATTGATTTGTCTTTACCAAATACCGTTTGCTTTTGGACTAGCCAATGCTTCATTGCCATAACATGGTGCATTGATAAACCATATAGTTTTTAGCAAACTATCAGCTATCAACAGATTTGAGTAGTCTTTACCAAGAACTGTTTGATCTTGGACTAGCCAACTCTTCACCATGAAGCAAGGTGAGTTGAAAACCCTACAATTTTTGGTAAATTGTCAACCATAAATGGATTTGAGAAGTCTTTACCACAAGTCGTTTGCTTATGGACTAGCCAGTTCTTATGCCTATTAAGCATGGTGAACTAATGACCAATTGTTGTGTGGTGGTTAGCCAACACTTAAACCCTTCTCATATCCATTTACATCATCAATTCTCATCAATCTGTTACTTAATAAATCTGATCAAATCAAGGGCAGCCGTACTTTCTCTTTCAACTTCCAATCTAAGAGCAAGCATCCTTTGCAATAAATCCTTGGAAAAAGGATATCTTCTTTCAACTAACATATGGATGACTGTCCTATCTTTAAGTTCTAATATGTAAGCTCCACAAGATTCATACAATCTCTAAGTAACAATTTCCCAATCTTGTTGATCATCCCAGAAATCACTTTGATCATTTTCTTCTTGTGAGGATTCCATCATTATCTTCAAATCTCCCCAAAGAATTAACTCAATTCCTTCTAATGTAATTTCTGAGTATTGCTCCATCACTAAATCATACAGATGAAATAAATCTTGTCTATCAAATATATGCAATACTTCCAATAGACAGTTGAATGCTCTGAAGTTCCTATTTGCTCTATAGATAACAAGATAGTCTCCATCTGGTGATATTACCTTGTTTAACCTAGCAATGACATATTTTCTCTCCATTATTTCACTATCCATAGTACCTTCAAAGGTAACAATCTTCAGACACTTTATGTGCTCATCATCACTATCAACATCTGATTGTGATCTTTTCCTTTTCCTAGCAAGCATCTTCATATGACCACCCTTCCTTTTCTTTGTACCCTGCTCTGTCATATCTACCTTAGCAGGTACCTTTGCTGTATCTTCTTTCTTTGGATTTTCTTCAACAACCCTCTTCTTTAAACTCTTCTGATCAGGGTCATTTACTCCTTCATTGATCTCCTTAATCCTTCTTTTATCCTCAGTGGAACCAACAGCAGTGAAACTTTCATCAAACCTTTTCACTTTCTCATACAAAGCTTGTATTTCTTCAAAAGTTTTGTTCTTCAGGTCTGAGTGTTTCTTGTTTCCAACATGCTTCAAATAAGTCATCATCTGATTCCTAAGCTAAGTTCTTGTAGGAGGTTTATTTCTGATTGTAATCAGTCTTTGTTCTGCAAGCAACTTCTTTGAGATGCAATTGTTTCATGTAAGGAACTTTGCTTCTCTTCCAACAGTGATATTCTCTCTCTCTTTCATCTTGAAGCCTTAATGCAGAAGTCTATTAGCTTTACATTCTTGCTTGAATAAAGTCATATCATTTGAAATGGGGCAGCTTTGTAGCTTATTCCTCAGCTAACTTTTTCACTTCTTTGCTTACACAGGTCTTGCACACCTTTCTAAACCAATTTTCTTCATCCTTGCAAGTTACTTAAACTTCTTTTAGCTTCAGGAATACCCTTCAGATTCAGGATCGAATCATCTTCCTCTTAAATTTTCTTTTTTTCCTTTATCTTTTGGATCTATCTTTAGAAGAGGCTTTAATGTCAATAAGATCTGGTTGAAGTTGGCCTAGGGTCAATCAGTCTCTTCAACATCCTTAGCTCTTACTCCATTTCTTTTTTTCTTGAAACTGCTTTGGCTTGGCTATGTGAGAAGAACTTGAGCATTAGTTCTCATCTACTAACTTGTAGGGAGTAGTTGTTGGAGTGGTTGGAGTAGCACTTCTTCCTTCACTTTGATCAACAGTACCTTCATCTAGGCTAACGGTACTATCTTTTTCCTTGTCGGTATAAACTTTGGGTCTGTCAGTACTAACATTTGGTCTGTCAGTACTGACATTTGGTCTGTCAGTACTAACTTTTTCCTTGTCAGTACTAACTTTTTGTTGAGCAGTACTAAGTGAATCTTCAGTACTAACTTTGTCATAGAAGCCTCTTCTTTCATTCATTCATTATTGTCTCCCCAAATCTTGATTCTCTTTATTATCCATATAATCACTACTTTTCTTGTCCTCCCCACATCTTGAGCATCTTTAGTCTCCATATAATCCAATGTATCATCAGCAAGCTCATCAAATAATAGATCTTTATGGACTAAAGGTTCAGCTTTGGCAGGTTTCCTCCCCTGTTTGGATACAAACTCCTTTTACATCCACTGTGTCTTTAAGGATTTCTTTCCTGCCAATCTTTGCTTCATGGAGACATTCTTCATCCAAGTTCTGTATTGTGTGATAACAGGTTTGGCTTTCTTCTATCTGTAACCCGTGAACACAAAGAGATACAAATATCACATACACTATGGAGTGTCATGTCACCCTAATTCCCGGAAAGGGATCTATCACTGGATGACTGACCTCCATGATTCCCACCAGAATCCTCTGGAATGGAATCAGGAATATTAGTAGTAAGTGAAGGTCTAGGTAATGGGTCAGACTGAGGCTTAACATTGGCTTCACTTGGGTAAGGAGGAGAGGGTGTAGGTTATGGTTCAGATGGTCTTTCTGAAGTGGCACCCACATCCTCAGTTGATTGGACTAACATAGAAGCAAATAAAGGTGTGACTTTCCCTGAAAAATATTTACCCTTTTTAACCATAAAGGAGAAAACTTTACTTGTTAAAGCATGTACAGGAAAATGGTCTAAAGGTACTGGCACATTCATTAGATGTTTATCTAAAAAGATTGAAATGAAACGTGGATACATAACAAACTTTTTCTTTGCATCTAAGTGTCTAAGCATACCATCAAAAATTAATTTAGAAAAATTATATTTCTGATTAGATGTTAAGCAAATTACAGCAGTGGCAATGTTTGTGGGAATTTGATCCCAAGAGGTGCTTTTTGAACTAATACAATGATTAAAAAGAAATCTTCATTGGGGTGAAAACAGAGCTTTGTTAAATGTTAAAACAGTTAAATCCCCCTCATAACCCATGAGCTGTATAGCATCAAATATAGCCTGATTTGGCAAAGAATCTGTAACATCCGAGAATTTTCAAAATTTTGAATGACGATTTTACCCTTTGACTTTTTGGGTCTGACTTGACTTTTTGACTTTTGGTCTTTTATTGTCTCGTAAAAACAATTACCGCGTGACCGGTAAAATTTTCAGAACATATTTCAAATAATAAATCATATTTATTATTATATTTCCCAAGTGGATGTTATTTTTAATTTATTTGGCTTGAAAACGAAAAAGATATATATTAATTAATAGTTGACGTATCAAAAACGAACCACTAAATCATCTTTTCACAACTCGGACTCTAAAGCAATTTGATGTAAAATGACATTCCTGACAACTTTTTAGCTTTGACAGAGACCCGAAAATAGTCAGAAAGTGACTGAAATGCCCTCACAAGATTATAGAAACAAGAAAATAATTAAATCATATTTAATTATCACTGTTTTATTAAATAAAGTAATTAATAAATTAT
>BQNB010162334.1:0-13294 GCA_026074375.1 Tanacetum coccineum | reverse complement strand
GCTGGTATTAGAAAATAATAGAGATTGATGAGTTAGAAATCTAGAATAGAGATGAGGAGAACAACACTTGGTAGAGGTGCTATGCACTAACACAACAAATGGTTATCAGTCCACCATGTCTAATAGACATAAGGACTGGTTAGTCCAAAGCAAACGGCTTTGGTAAAGACTTCTCAAATCCGTTGATGGTTGACAGTTTACCAAAAACTGTATGGTGATCAATGCACCATAGTATTGCACTAAATCATTGGCTAGACCAAGAGCAAACAGTTACTTGTTAAAGGCTGCATCAAATCCGTTGATAGCTGATGATTTGCTAAAAATCATATGGTATTCAACTCACCAATGTTTTACGTACTGAGAGTTGAAATGGTTTTCAGTCAACCATGGACATGCACCTTTTTGGTGGCCAAAGGACTGACTACTCCAGTTAATGGCTAACTGGTAAAGAGACATCAAATCCATTAAATTTTCAATGATTCACCTCTCACATGAGTTAACACACCTGGAAGTGATGAGAATAGACTGAAACTTTATGATTTGATGTACATATAGTCAATGTTGCTGCTTATTCAAGTGTTGCTAAAAAGATATGACTTGTTGTTGTGAAGTGTTGATTATGATACTTAGAAGATTAGTTGCTGTAAAGATCAGGTAGTGATGATATCAAGCATTGCTATTAGAAGTCAAGAACTTGTTTATTCAGGAAGATCATCATGTTTTAGTTCAAGAATAATTCCAAAGATAATGCTCATAAAATCCTCAAGAAGCTTATAATGAAGACTTTCAAGGAAACTTGAAGATCACAAGTGAAGTTCAAGTTAGGGTAGGATTGTTAGGAATTATTGTAAACAGACTTAAGTCTGGTAGTTATAGAGTTAAGTCTGGTAGACATAGTTAAGTCTGCCAGTACTAAGTTAAGTCTGGCAGTACTATAGTTAGTACTGGCCTTGTCTAGTTAAGTCTGTTTATGTAACAAAATAGTTATAATAGTTATCTTAGAGATATCTTAGGAAAGGATATGCATTATCCTTTCACACGTTTTGTAAAGCCTTTTAGGGTTTCCTTAGTGTATAAAAGGAATCCTACGGCATAGTGTTTGAAAATAAAAACCTAATAAAAATCAATAGAAATATACGAATTTAGTTTTACAATTGTTCTTCTTAGTACTTGTGTTAAGATTCCGCATTAGCACATAGTATTCATAGTCATTGTCTCTCATATAGTTGATTTGGATTTATTCAAGTTAGCTATTGGCTTACAAAAGGCTAATCAGATCCAAGACTTTGGACCTACAACTTTATCAACCTCAATCCTATTTTTGGAAATCTTATGGCCAAGGATAATGCCTTCCTTAACCATAAAATGATTTTTTTCCCAATTTAGACAAAGATTGGTGTCTTCACACCTTTGAAGCATTTTGTCTACACGAGAGAGGCAATTTCCGAATGAATTCCCAAAGACCAAAAAGTCGTCCATAAAGACTTCCATCATTTTTTCAATCATATCATGAAAGATAGCCATCATACACCTCTGGAACGTGCCCGGTGCATTACATAAGCCAAAAGGCATGCGACGGTAGGCGAACGTTCCGTAAAGACACGTGAAATGTTGTCTTTTCTTGATCCATAAAGGGTCGATAGTAATTGAAGTAACCCAAAAACAATCGAGAAAACAATATTACTCGTTTCCCCGCTAATCTCTCAGCATTTGATCCATAAATGGGTAGTGGAAAGTGGTCCTTTTACGGAATGCTTCATTTAACTACGGTAGTTCAAATGCACACACGCCACCCCCGTTAGCCAATCGAGTAGGAAATAACACATAATCCATCATTTTCAACAACTTAAAGGCCACCCTTTTTGGTACGCAATGTACGGCCTTACCCAAGGGACTATCCGAGATCAGTAAATAAATCCGGCGTCAAGAAGTTTTACAACCTCCTTTTTGATGACATCGTAATTTTTGATTCACCCGTCTTGGTGTTGAAACCACCGTAATTGTAGAGTCCTCATCCATAAGAACTTGTGAGTACAAAATTCCTGGGTTAATACCCTTGAAGTGGAGAGTTTCCAAGCGATGACTCGCTTGTGTGACTTCAAAACCTTTATAAGAGCGGCTTTTTTCTCGACACTCAAGTTTTTAGCAATTATGACAGGTAACTTGTTGTCACCTTCTAAAAATGCATATTCGAGATGAGGAGGTAAAGTCCTTGAGTCCGACTTCGGGAGGGTCAATTAATTGAAGATTTTATCAGTTTTTAGCTTCACAAACTTTAGTTTCTTTTCGAATTTCAGGAAAATAGTTTCCTTGAGTGGGAGGGGGTAATGATGGATCATCATTGAGAAACGCTTCAAGAAGAAGAATATCCCCCTCTAGGTCATAGTAAGAGTCATCAACTTCCGGTGAAGTTAGATCATCTTCAAGAGCGAGGAAAGCATTGACAGGTCCCTCGAGAAGAAAATCCACTATCCTCGAGGGAGTGAGAAGTCGAGAAAGGAGTAGAGAACGATTGGTCATAATAAGGAGGTGGGATTGCCCGTCGCTATCACAACGGAGAAACCGAGAATTTTCTTGAGAATAATCCTACAACCATTTTTTCAATGACCGTTGATTCGAGTTCGCCTCATATCCTCGTAATTAGAGGAGTATCCTCAAAGTTTGATCCTTAGATTGAATGTTAAGGCTTCTTTTCCCATACACGAAGCGTTAATTCACCTTCGTACACATCAATCAAAGCACGTCCGGTCTTTAAGAAAGATCCCCTGAGAATTAGGGGAACTCGAGGATCGGCATCAAAGTATACGACTACAAAGTCGGCCGGGAATTTGAACTTTCCTACTTTAAGGTAGACATCTTCGGCGATACTGATCGGTTGGGTAATCGAACGGTCCGCAAGTTCAAGAGTCATAAAAGTAGGAGTGAGCTCTGGAAGAGAAAGCTATTTTCCACACGGATAAAATGCATGAAGGATGTAAGAGTCAAGCGCCAAGAGTCGGTCCATGGCTAAATAACTCATCCATTCCGGGAAAATCATACGGTATGAGAAATTTGCCGGGGTATCCAAGTTTTTCAGGTAACTTATTAAGGATGACCGCCGAGCAATGCTCATTCAACGAAGTTCTAGCCATTTCACTTTAATTTTCTTGTTTCCATTAAGCTTAAGAGTCGAGGCAAATTTTGGCATAAGAATCAAAGCATCCATGAGGCTAATTTCAAAACTTAAATCTTTAAAGATTTTGTAGAATTTCTCAATTTGGTCGTAGCTTTTTCACGAAGCCTTTCATCATTACGTCTCGAAGGATACGGAATTGACGATTGTGGGTTAGGCATCGGAACACTAACGGGAGCAATAACGGGCTCAGAATTTGGTACATGAGGTTGAACTTGGACAACCGGAGGTTGGACTCCTTTGTACTTCCGTAATAGAAGGAGCGCACCATGTCCTTAGTCACCTCGATTTCCACGTTCCACAATTTAGGAAGAGAAGAAGAAGTATAGGAATCGGTGGTGACCTTGGATAAGCAACACCGCTCGGTGGTATAACCCTTCAACAACCTTCGGGTAGTAATGGAGGTATTACTCTGGGAGTTCCTTGAACCTCAAGTAGAAGCGGTATTGGAATTCCAGCAAACATGGTCAACATGTTTGTTAAATTGGTCATTGATTTTTTGCAAGTTTGAAATCTGATTCTGCATATATCTCATCACGCATCATTAGCTTTGACGTAGTTTTTGAAAGATCATCCTTCAACATACCTTTATTTGCGGAGCCGGAGCTTGGTAAGGTGGAGCTTGGTGAACCGGGGGTTGATTAATCGGAGGTCGATAAATTTGGCTTTGGTTGTAATTATTTCCCCGGTTTTGGTTGTAATGGTTTTGGTGATTTCCTTGGTTCTGTTGAACGGGAGGAAAACCGGGAGGTCAGATTTGATTAGCAATCGGGGCTCGGTAACAGGTATTTCCTTGATTGAAATTAGCTGCGGCGGCTTGGGAAACATATTCTTGAATATTGTCACGATAAACGTTGCCATCGGTGGCGGGACAATTTCGGTAAGAATGAGCACCACCGCAAGTTACACAACTTTCCTCGACCGCTTTAAAAGGAGCGGGAGCATGGGTTTGGTTTTTCTTATCAAGAAGTAAGGCTTTCACCATATATTTAAGTTCGGCAACATCGGGAGAAATACCGAGGGTGGAAGCATAGCTCGAATTCACTTTGGCAACCACCGGTTTTTTACGTGAATTACAAATTGGATTAGATCTCGATGATTCTTAGGCAACGCACGTGCATTTTATCCAAGAAATTACCACCCGCATTGGAATTCAACGATCTTGATCATAAGATGTATCAAAGCATTATAAATGTATCGAGTTGATGCAATTCCGAAAATCCATGATGTGGAATGCCCGAAGAAGATCAGTGAATCGGTCCTCATGACTCGATAAAATAAAAAGTTTTAATCACATCGTGTTGTAGAAATCACATGATTTTAATTTATCGAAGATATGATGTTTTTTGGAAGGAGGGAAGAATTTGTTAAAAATTTCGAAACAAGATCCATCCCATGGCAAGAAACGATCGAGGGGGGGTTCTTTTCAAGCCAAATCCCGGGCGGGCACCCTCCGGGGGAGAAAATGGGAAAAGCATAAGCTATACCGACGTACTTCAGGACGTTCGGGAACTCATCGAAGAAGTGATCTTGTTGAAATAACGGGACGTGAGCATGAGGGTCTATCTTTGTCATGGTCCGAAAAATAGTTTGTTTTGTACGAGAGGTAAGTCAAACAGTTCTATAAGCTCAAGTTATTCGCGGTGATTTCGGGCTACACTATGGCATCCTCGTAAAACCTCGGTGGGTTGGCTTCGAGCAATTGATCCAGATTACTATTATGTCCAACTTAACTACGGTAGGATCTTGATATTCAATTGGTTACTACAAGATTGAATGGTTCCAACAAAAGTCGGGTTTTGACTGTTATTGTAGTTGGACGATTAGTACTATAATTGTGATCCATCGTAACTACGGGAGGAGCTTGATTTTCGAAGATTTGCTGTTTTTTGGTTGTTTTTTTTTGATTTTTTTTTGGTTTTTTCAATAATGTATTCACAATAAATTTTAAATACGGACAATGAGATAAGACACTTAAACCTAATAATCAACTCGCTTCTCGGTAACTCTTTAAAAGAAAAACGCACAAAGGAGTTTGTTTAACTTTAAAAGGTGAGCCGTACCTCGCGAGAGACACAAAAGGTAAGTTTTTTTTTCTTTGGTTCGGGAACTTATTAATGGATAATACTTCAGTTGAAAGTATTATATGTTGGTGTTCTTTTACCAACTTGGTGAATTTTTTATTTTATTTCTTTTTATGGATAATGTTTTTATATTTTTGATTTTTTTATATTATAATTATACTAAATAAAAGAAAAATCTTTTTGTATATTTTTTTATAAGAAAATAAACAAAATAACTTCACACGGAAGGATCTTCAAACAAAAATTTTCAAACGGCTTCAACAATCGTAGACAATCCTCCCCGGCAGCGGCGCCAAAAACTGATCAATTTGAATCAAATACCTTTTATAAATATATATTAATATATAAATACAAAATTCTTATATAAACATATAAATATAATAAGGGTAATAATCAAAAAATCACAATTATAGTAATCCGGGAGTATGATTCCCGGGTCGTTTCCCCAACGAGGAATGCAATTGAAAGTCGAGAGTCGTTTTGAGAATCGATGCTTGAATGGAACAAGATTGATATTGGTTTTCTAAAACTACGGGAAAATTAAGGCAAAAACTTAAAAACACTTAAGGGAAAACAAATTTTACTAAAAATGCAAAACGGGAATCCTAAACGGGACCTAAAAACCCTAAATTAACAAAATTAAGTCCTAAAATGATCTTTTTGGTTTTTATAAGTCTTAATTGACTAAAAAGCTAGAACAAAGAAAACTAGATCAAAAACGGAAGAGATTAGGGCTTAAAAACTCTAAAAACATGAACGGGATTCAATCCCGTTCTTTAAAAAACAAAATTTTGCAATTTTAACCCTACGAAAGCAAATCTAATTTTCCTAGGTTCTAAATGTTAAAAGAAAATTTTCTAAAAAAGAATTATATTTTTTTGACTTTTTTATAATTTTTTATGAATTAAAAACGATTTAAATGAAATTAAATGTTTAAAAATACTAAACTATTTATAAAAAAACTGGAAAAATCATGAAAAGTAGCTTGAACAATGTAGAATTATAAGCCAAACGGGCTAAAATGTGTATAAAAGATAGATTTTGCAAAATAAAACTAAAAAAGAGCCAAGGGCGAGTTAGTAGTGCGTGTGGTGTGTAAAAACATTTGGTCGAATAGGGGTGAGGTCTCGAGTTCGAGTCCTGCTCACCCTTGACTTCCCCCAATTCCCAAATATTTTTTAAAAGCCATTTTTTTACAACTTTTTAGAGGGATTAAAAATAAGCAATTTTTACAAAAACACCTTTTTTATGAACCACAAATAAGCACGAAATAAGCCTTTAAAGCTTGACAGATTGCTTTTTACACTAAAAGGACTAAAGATCTTAACTGTTGGGCTTTTTAAGCTCAAATAAGCAATCCAAAATGAAAAATAAGCTAAAGCAGATACTTAACTACCCTTAATAAGCATATTTAAACAAAATTAAGCAACTAAATTAAGCTAAAATGACAGATTACTTAAAAAAGGCTTAAAACTTACATGAATTTTACACTAAAAGCTAATAAGCTCAAAACTAAATTCTATACTAATGGCTAAAGAAATAAGATTAAATTATGTGTTTGTAAACTTGCCTATAAGGCTAAACAAAACCTAGAAATAAGCAAAAGCATAAACAATAAGCCAATAACAAATAGCTTTTTTTGGGCCAAAACTGAAACAAAAAGGCCCAAGAGTGACTTTTCTAGCTTAAAAAAGAGTCCGAAGCAAAAGGATCCTTATGGTTTAGTGGCTTATACCACTAAGAAGAATGGCCAAAAAGCTACAATAAGCAACAAAGAAAAAGCATTTTGAAATTCAAATAAGCACTTAAAAAGCTTCATGAAAAGGCTATCTCACACTGATTCAACACTTAGATAAATTTTTGCTAACTTTTGCAATCTTAACAAAACACCAATTTTGAGCTTAAAAATAAGCACTTAAACAGATCCTTATGAACATATAACCTACAAACAGATTAACTTTAGACCTCAAAGAACAAGAATCAACAATCAAAAAGCATTTTAAAATTCACAATAAGCCACAACAAGCATTTGAAAAAGCAATTTCTCAAATTTTTTAAAACACTTGGCAATATTTGACAGTTTTGGCAAAACACAAAACTAACAAATGTAGGCCTATGACTTTTGTTCTAACCTGTTTTTAACACTTGCACAAACATAAAAAACACCACAAAACAACAATAAGCAAGATCACAATCAAATAAGCAAATGAGATAAGCTTAAACCAACAGTTTCAAACATCAAACTCTTAACACCTTGAAAATAAGATTTAACACTTAAAAACCTAAACAAACTGAATTTTAGGACTAATTATAACCAAACTAAACTGACTTAAGAGTCAAATTGCAATTTTGACCCATTTTGATCCATAAAACAGGTTAAACCAAACACCCCTTTAAAAACTGTTTTAGCTTTTTTAAAGAGATTAATGCTTATTTAAAGCACACATTTAAAAGACCAGATGTTAAATAAGTAAAACAAGCAATATTAAGCAAATCTTAATAACAAATAAGCACTCAAATAAGCTGAAACAGATTATGCAAGTCTATAAGCTAATTAAGACAGATTTAAGAAAAACTTGCACAAATGATTTCTAGACTACAAGATAAGCATAATAAGCATTAAATAACATAAATAAGCATAGACAGGAAGATATCAATAAGCAATAAGCACAAATAAGCAGTCAAACAGTAAATAAGCTAGAAAATGGAAAATGGAAACTTACAAAAGTCCAAGCTTTTGTATATGATTTTCAAGACTCAAAACAACTTATCACAATCCTATAGCTTATCCACATAAGCACTAACCCATGGCCATCCAATATTTACCATGCTCCATGAGAGTTTCTTGATATTTTTGGTATTTTTTAGATTTTTATAAGTAAAACAGTTAATAAAAGTGATAAAAACAGTAAACAAAGGCAAAGATTAAAAAGCTAAAAACTTAGTGAAGATTTTATGTCAGATCAATAAGCTGCATCATAGCTTAAAAAGCTTAACAGGTTATATTAAATGATCAAACACAGAATCTTAAAAACAATACCTCAAACTTTTCATTAAAAACTTAAACTTTTACAAGGAATTTGAAATACAGAATAACTTTAAAAACTTAAATAAAAACTACACTTAAAAAGAGACTAAAAAAACTCTCTACACTACAAGGGTTAAGCCCTCTATTTATAGGATAGGATAGATGCTTCGAGGTCTTAAGCTGGTTTTCTTGTGTGAGAGGAAAAGCAGCATCAATCTTGACCCTTTAAATCATCTTGTGCTTCTTTAAATTCATCACAACCCTTGATTGTGTCCACGCAATCATTCCCCAATGATTGCCTTGGATCGCCAACATGTCAGAGCCCAAAGACGTCATCTCTTGCATCATTCTTGGCTTCTAGAAGGGGTTTTAAGTGGGATTAACCTCGGGGTAAGAGTAATTTTGGGGATGGAGGGTGAACAGTGAAAATAGGGTTTAACGAGAAAAGGGGTTGCCTGTTTGTTTGATTGGTGCAGGGTAAAAGTTTAGGGGATTGGCAAGAATGGTCCCTCTATTTTATATGAGTATATTGCAACTTTAGTCCTTTGGTGATACAACTTTGGTCCTTGGAGTTTTTAAATGTTGCACCGTTAGTCCTTAAAGGACTAACGGGGGTGAGTTTAAAAGGGTAACGAGAGTGTTATAAAAGGTGGTGTTGGGCTAGTGTTTTGAAGGTTGGTGTGACTTGAGCTTATTTCTTTTTCTTATCCTCTAATATTTCTTATCTTATCTTTTCTAGATTATATCCAAATATGATCTTATATCCAAATAAGCTCTTATATAGCTTATTTTTGGATTATTTTAAGATAGCTTCCTTATAGCTTATTCGATTAGCTTATTTCAAATATTTACGTTTTCTTTAGCTCTCGAATAAGCTTTATATAGCTTATTTTGAGAAGTTTAGTTAGCTTTTAGCTTATTCATTTAGCTTTTTGGTCTATTATTTTAGATCTAATCCTTAAATATACCTAATTCTCGTTCACTTTTCGAAGAGAACATCTTAGTTTTGGGTGGATTTAGATCTAAAGTTTTCATTTTTAATCTAGTTTTCTTTATTAATAGCTTATAGTTTTTAGCTTGTTCAATTAGCTTTTTGGTTTATTATTTTAGATCTAATCCTTAAATATACCTAATTCTCGTTCACTTTTCGAAGAGAACATCTTAGTTTTGGATGGATTTAGATCTATTGTTTTCATTTTTAATCTAGTTTTCTTTATTAATAGCTTATAGTTTTTAGTTTGTTCAATTAGCTTTTTGGTTTATTATTTTAGATCTAGTCCTTAAATATACTTAATTCTCGTTTACTTTTCGAAGTGAACACCTTAGTTTTGGGTGGATTTAGATTTATTAATATTAAATCTATTGTTCTGATTTTTGATCTAGTTTTCTATATAAATAGCTTATAGTTTTTAGTTTCGTCTCTAGCTTATAAGTGATATATTGTTCATATTAACCTTGATTGTGTTTTGATGTTGATGGAACCATTCCTACATCTAAGGCGTGGAGCTTAAAGGTCTTATAAGCTAACTTTATTTCTAAAGTTTAATGATTTATAGTTTTTATACAACTATTTAGTATATAAAGTTTACAACTTTATTGACTAATTAGTTAAATAAAATCTAATAAAGAAGTAAACTTTAGTGTTTATTTAGTTTATAAGATGGTGGTTTAGTTCGGTTCGATTTCGTCAAACGGGTTCTACTTTCTTCTCTTTTTCAATCCATAGTAGTTTAATAATTAGTTTATAAAAAATTAGTTTATTTTTTGAGAAACAAAATAGCACCAGAAATAAGCAACAAACTATAACAACTTAAACAATTCCCCGGCAACGGCGCCAAAAACTTTGATGTGTGTTTTCCAAGCTTTAAATTTATAATACTAGAAATACCGATTTTACTAAAAACACAACACTCGGGAAGTATACCCGTTCGTGTATAGTATAGCTTTAGGTAAGTCCAGGTCGTTCCACGGGAATTGAAGTTTTCACAGTTTGTAATTAAGGTGCTAAGGTTAATAAGATTGTCACGGATCAAATTAACCAAGACGAGCATATATCGAATAATGCAAAGAAAGCAATAAAAGGATGATTCAATCAAATGATTAAGGTATGTTTGTTTAGGCAATGATCACTTTGATAATGAAGTGTTTAGGATAGTGTTTATAAGTTTAGAAAATAGAGTTATCACAAGTTATAAATCCTTTCGGCCTTTAAATATAACTAGTGATTATATCGATTAATAACAACAAATCCTTTCGGCCTTTATAAGTTATTATAACCGATATAATAAGTGGAATGATAAAACATAAGTTTATAAGTATCCTTTCGGCCTTTACACTTAGAAAATCATGTTTAACCATTTCAATAAACACATATCCAAACGCTCCATATCAAAGATCACATAATGCTAAAACAAACATAATACAACTACTCCATGATCAAAGTAACAAAACACATAACATTCATCATGGATTCAACAAAGATTATATTCAAAAGAGTAACAAGATTCATACCAATTCCAAGAGCAAAGTATGGTGATTTCACAAGAATTTCCCAAGAACACTTTATTATATTCAAAGCAAAATCCGAAAACTATGAACAATTCTGTCACAATCGCTTATAGATTTGAAATAACACTACTATGCCTCTTTGATGGATCAAAACCTGAGAACATTGATGAATATCAACCAAGACTATCCAACTTCTTCAAGAACTTTGATTATTACGGTAGTGGTTGATGGTGGTGATGGTGGTTGAAGGGTGGTGATGGAGGAGAGGTTTTGCAGGCCTTTAGCCTTAAAATAACCCTCTTAAAGGTTCCAAACGAATGGAATGGTTTGTAGTGAAGGTGTGTGAGATGGGATGGTTTAAGAGGGTATTTATAGGATTTTCGAAGGCCAAAGTGCGCCCCACTTGCAAATAAGTGCGACGCACATCGTGAGTTAATGCACTTAGCATTTAATTGCATTTAATTCTTGCACCGACTCAAAAGTGCGCCACACTTTTGGGTAAAACCGCCGCACTTTGGGATTTCTTAAAAAAGTGCGCCGCATATTTTAGGAAGTGCAGCGCACATTCAGCATTTTCACCACATGGTCTTTCGCGTAGTTATAGATAATTCTTTCCCGGATGCGTGGCCGCCAGAATCGCGTCAAACGGAGTTCGTATGCTCCAGTTATGGCCAAAACAGTGGACAGGTGTCGGGAGATCTTTATCTTGAGTTTATTTATTCGTTTAAGCTTCTTATCTTCGTGTATTCTTTTGTTTTCTTTCACGACACATACCTAGAACATATAATAGCAAATATACTTGATTAAGTACCGAAAGTTCATAAGAAATGATCAAATATATATAAATAACGCCGCCGAAAACATGTATAATTAAGGCGTTATCAAATCCCTCCACACTTAGCTATTGCTTGCCCTCAAGCAATTAAAGCGAGAAAACAAGATCATTTATCGTAACGTGGAGAAAAAATTATTTTAACATTAACAAGTGTTTACCAGTTTTATAACTTTTCAGGCATAGACATATAACAGAGCACCTCACTTAGGGAAAGTGTTTGTTTTTGAATTCACACGAGTCACTCAGATAGGGTTTTATATTTGTGAAGTCACTCAATTGCACAGACATAATCTAGGTCGCTACCATATGCTTGTACTAGACACATAAACATGCCCGTTGCGGCGTGAGCACCTAGACAAAAATCTCAAAGAGGCAAAACGTGATAACGATGAGGGTGAATAGCAGATACTTGATTCCATGTGCCAGAACTTTGCCTTATACTTTGAACTTTTATTTCTTTCCTTTTCTCTTTTTTTCTTTTTTTTATAATTTTTTTATTCCAGATACTGCGATAACTAAGGCTGGCACAAAACTTCTTCTTCATCGAGCACATTTTTCTTGCTCTTGGGATACTTTGGGGATCTCAACACTAAAAGCGAGTGCTGCAGATACATGATTACATAGGGATTTATTTCACCTCTTATCATACGACTTTGTCTATAAATTAACCTCACTGCGGTCTAGTAAATGATGATCAAGCACAAGTTCTGGAGAGCCCACTCATATAACTTTATACCAATACCAATGTTCCAGAAAAGGCGACAAAGACCATACGTACACATCCGTAACGACGGAATAGACACATATGACTGCAATCAACCCTAACTCGAACAAGCTAAAGGCAAAAATTATCTTGGGTATCAAAGATGGGTACCCGAATTCCTTAAGATTTAAATCCTTATAATTTAAGTGGGTTGATTTTGTGCTAGTTAAAATGTCAATCCGGTTGGATTTGCCTTACTAAGCGTATGCATTTTTAAGTTTGAAAGGAAAGCATATATTAATTTTTTAATTTTCCAGAAAATATCAGTTGAAAGTTTAAAAATTTCTGCAGGGCAAACATGAAGGGACATGATTAATTTTTCCTATTTGCTACCCTCTACACTTAAGTTGAACATTGCTCTCAATGTGAGAACTGATAAATATAGAAAATAGGGAAAATTAAGGGAAAACGGTACTTCCCGGGGTTCTTAATTTCTTTGTTGAATTTTGGCGTGAAACGTAGCGCCAAGCATGTGTATTCTACCACATGTAATATAATACTCCAATTATATAAGTCTCCAAGTGTAAAATGCCAACCACCAATCCAAGCTCCACCTGTTTTATTTAATCTGCATAATAAACACAACTACAAGAAAACCATTAAATACAAAAGCGCACTTTCGTAGGCACCACGGTTGCATTTAGTGCATGCAACAAGCCTTTAAGCCCCTCGGTGTCCCGAGTGGACGAGTTATAGTATCGTGAGGGTTTCCAGCGAACACACCCACAAAGTTCGATAAAAATCTTTTTGGATGCAGAAATCTAGGTAAGAAACACACTGGCCGAATGCGTGACATACTTAAAGACTGCAAAGTTTTTGTTTTTTATATATATATATTTTTATTTTTTATAGGTTTATTATTATTATTAACTATTACTATTATTATTATTATTATTATTATTAT
>BQNB010162333.1:0-14572 GCA_026074375.1 Tanacetum coccineum | reverse complement strand
AGTACATCTTGTTGTACAGATGAGCTAGAATTTTGAACAGCTGCATGTTATGATTCTTTCACATACTGAGAATAAGGAATGATATTGCTATCACTGGTTATTTCAGTCTCTAAATAGTTCACAACATTTGACTGTTCAAAAGACGGTATAACCTACACACCTTGATTAATCATATGATTATCCACATTATCATGATTGTGTACCTCAGCGAGAGCATCTGAACCATAATGAGATAAATTCGCCATAAGAGAAATTTTGGCAGTGTTGAGTTCATCGCAATCAAAGTCATATGCATCCAAATCATTAGCTTGATAAGCAGCATTGTGAGTAATGACAGTCTGTGTGGCTTGACCTTCTCCTATTCCTGGATCTGCCAAAAATACTAGTTCTTCCTCATGTAGAATTTGACCATTTGCTTGAGCTTGTACCAGCAATACTTTATCCTTAAACTACAAATCATCCTGTTTCCTTTTAGGTTTAGTGCACTGTTTGGACATGTGTCCTTCCCCTTTGCAGTTGTAACAAATAACAGTCCTTTGCTTCCCAGTATTTCTTCCACTTGCTCCTGGAGTGTAGGTCCGACTTGTCCCCGTTGCAAAAGAAATTTTCCTCCCCTGTACTGGTTGTAAAGTCACTCTTCTATCATTAATGGTAACTTGTTGCGTAGGGTGAGCGAGATCTGATGACAGCTGATAGGAATGACATCATATGGTAGATGGCATCAATGGGATCATCACCTTGCTTGAACACTGGAACAGTTAGACCTAAGTCTAATTGGGGAAATTCAGGTTGTTGTTGTTGTTGGTTTACTGTGGGAGCATATTCTAATTAAGGGATAGATGATGGTGGAGAATAAACGTTATGGTGAACTAATGATTGATAATCATTGGATGGATAAGTGATTGAAAGAGGTGTTGATGATTGATTGTTTGAGTATTGTTGAGACTGATAAGGTGATCCATACTGTGGAGACTGATATAGTGAAACTTGTGGTTGAAATTCAGAGTTTTTGTATGAGTTCTGATGAGTTTGATAAGGAGACTGGGTCATCTGATGGGTTGTGTAACACCCCCATATTTGACATATAGCAGCGGAAGCTAATTTGGGGTATTACTTCATGAATCAACAGTCATAATCATAGAAAACGACTCAAAAGAGACGTTTTGGAAAATTTAGTTATCATTCATTATTATATCAGAGTTTTACAAACAGGAGGTCCCAAAATACATATGAAAACATAAAGTTTGAATGATAACAAGTTTGGACGTCCTCATGTCCAATGCCACTCTGTGCCACAGATTGCTCAATTACATGAGATAAACATGCTAAAAGGGTCAACACAACGGTTAAGTGAAATTCGCAGGTTTTAAGTTATAATAGTTAAATACAAGTTCAATAGTGGGTTACATTGTTATACACCCATAGTTTGTAATAATTGTAATTGCATTTACAGTTATCATAGTAAACAGTATAATTGCATTTAAGCTCATGACACCAACACGTTAACATGAAATCACCGCAGTGACATTGGGGAGGAACCTAAGCCCTCATGAAAGGTAACTTGACAAAGTTACCCATTATAATAAAATATAGTGCTATTGGTACCAAAAGTATATGCACTCCAACGGGAGTCGTCACACCCCGATAGATCTATCTACAATATTTGTGTTCACTCGCAAGTGACTAATGGTTCATGATTAAGAAAATATTGGCAATGCAGGCAAACTTAGGCAATAATATTTTAGGATAACATATAGTTGGAAAAACACTTGTATTCATAGTTTATAGCATGTATCTCCCCACGGAGTTTAGAAAACATGTAAAAGTGGGACTATGAACTCACCTTAGTTCAGGGAAATCTGATTGATGTCAAAAGTGACTCAGATGGTGTTAAACGGCTTTGTCACGCAACCTGAGTTAATATATGTCAAGTCTTAGTTTGATTATACTTCAAAGCTTTATTTAACATGTTAACAATTTCTGTGTGATTTAACTTAGTTGGAAAATTACGGTGGCTCCCAAAATGAAAAATTGCAAATTCGATTGACAAAGAACAACTGCGAATTAGGTTGATTAAGTGTAAACTGCGAATTAGGTCAGAACAAAAATTGTGAATTTTGACAATATTGAAAACTACGAGTTCGAACCTAACAGTAAAAACTGCGAGCTCGGTCCTAGTTAAAACTGTAAGTTCGGTCCTAATTAAAATTGCGAGTTCGGTCTTAACAAGAACTGCGAGTTCGGTCAGAACAAAGAGATGCGGTTCGGTACAATAACATATCCAATGCGAGTTCGGTCATAATTATAATTGCGGAGTTCGGTCTTAATTAAAATTGCAGAGTTCGGCTCTTTAACAAGAACTGCAAGTTCGGTCAGAACTAAGAGCCGCGAGTTCGGTCAACACTATCCAACTGCGTGTTCGGTCCACACTATCAACTGCGAGTTTGGTCAACCCTAAATACTGCGAGTTCGGTTAAGTCTAAACTGCTAATTCGGTTGCAACTAGTACCAAACTTAAACTTTTAAAAACACAAAAAGACACATTTTTGATTGTTTTTCCCAAATTTTCTTGTACAAATAGTATTACTAAGCCTATAGGTACCTTAAAAAAGCAAACTTTATGGGTTTTAAGCCAAAAATTTTGAAATCAAGATTTGTACTTTTTTAAAGCTTGTTTGAATTACAAATGGATGAACAAAGTTGATGTTTCTTGAATATAAGCATAGTATCACTATATCTAAGATACTAGATCACATATTTACAAGGATAAATGATCCTTTAGTGTACACAAGAGCTTCGAAAACAAAGAAAAAACAAGAAAGGACGTATTGTTTGTAAACGAAAATGAACAAAAAAACACTAAAACTAAGCAAATCACTCCATGGCTCTTGATACCAATTGAATACAAATCAAATAACATACATGAAGAGGGAAAGAGAGGTAGTTTTAGAGAGAGAGTGGTTGGATGAACATCTTAGAGAGAGAAAGAAACATAAGAAAGAAATGTATTAAGTGTGTGTGAATAATGAACAACCAACACTCTCTCCAAGGCATAGAGAGGGTATTTATACATCCTAGTGGCCGGCCTATGGTTAGCTTGTGGGCTTTCCATGGGCCTTTTGGCCCAATTAGATTAATAACATTACATTTGACTAACTATTATAGGAAGTGACCGATACTTTTCGTGTTTCTAACATTGCTGTTATAACTTATTAAAGCAAAACATAATAGCCATTTAAGAGTCATCAATTTGTTGTTATAACTCTTTAAAGCAAAACATAACAGCCCATTTAAGAGTAAGATTTAAAACACAAGTCATAACTTTATTTTAACCATTTTTCCCTCTATTCCAACCACCCTTCTTCGAGACTTGATATCTCATTGTCACTAACTCCATTTTGAAAAAATAATGGCTCGTTATAGAGCCTTAAAATTAATAATTATATTCATCAAATTAACAACCACTTCTCTCTAGTTCGTTTTCAAACTTCTTTTATTTGCTATCCGAACCGGTGACTACTCATGTTCTCGATTGAACCCGTTGGCCCAGTCCGACGTTCAAAACTATATGTATTAGCATATCAATTGTATAAAGCTTTGTGTGTTTTATTAGTTTGTACAATGCATATAATAACATGTACTTTTCATTTTAAAGGTGTTTTAAAAATTACATTAATTAGTAATGTATGTTTTAATAATAACATTAAATGTGTTGACCAATCAATAAGAATGTGTTGTAAATTGGTCAATTGTACATATTGCATGAATGTTTGTATTAATAAATTTTAACTCTTTGTTGTTTGCATTAAAGATTGTACAATGTGTACCAATCATTGTATTACTTAATTTTTTGCATTTAATGAAGAAAGAGGTGTGTGACAGAATTTTATTGTTTGCATAAAATGTTGTACAACATGCATAAGAATTTGTATTACTTAAAAACATGTGCATTTAATGAAGAGAGGGATGTGTGCAGAATTTTGATCTTTGCATAAGATGTTGTACATCATGCATTAAATTTTGTATTACTTAAAAAATTGCATTGCATTTAATGAAGATAGATGGTCTAAAATGTTTTATATGTACTATAGATATGTAATTTTCAACTTTTTAAAAGAGAGGAGGATATGAATTTGCACCAGTGTTAGATGAAACGAGTGATTAAGTGAGCCACAATATTATAATATATAACATTTATCCGAGTGACTTGTGAGCCGACACTGTTACGAAGCCATCGGGGTAGAGAATCGGCTTCAGGGAAGGGATCGGCTTAGATGCACTAGGAGCCGCAGCTTGAGCCGGCATTGTTCACAAGCCGAGCCGATGGCTTGGGAGATTTAAAAAATGTTAAATTGTCTTAGTGGAGTTTCCACTAACTTGCCACTTAATCACTTGGCTTACCTGTATGCTTAACATTTGTGTTCCATTATCACTTTGATTAGTATATATAATAGAGATGAAAGCTTCGGTTGGAATTCTAAAATTATAGTAGGTGGTTGATTTCTGTACGCATTCTTACATACGTCATTGATAAAAAGACTGTCCTTCCAAACTTTCTTGGCTGAGGTATGACCAAACAAACTTTCGTTTTTTTTTTGCTTTTTCAATGTGGGTGTGGTTTGGAAGGTGGAGCTATCTAATGTGGATTGATTGCTTGATGTTTTGTTAGTGATTAGGGGTTGTAGAAGGCAAAATTTCCTCCATCGTGCGATTGAAAAAAATAAATCTCGACCTTGTTTTGTTGCAGGTATGTTTTATTTGTTGCAAGTTTTCTTTTATGTTTGTTAAAGTTATTGCAAGTTTTCTTTTATGCTTCTTCAATATGTGTGTATTTTGGAAAGTGTGGCTTTGTAATGTGGTTAGATTGTTTGATGTTTTCTTTGCGCTCAGGGGTTAGAGAATGTTAATTAAATTGGGTATGCGGTTTAGATGAGGTGGATATGTAATTTACTTTGAGTTTTGATGGTTTATTTGTTGTAACTTTTTGGTTTGTTAGTGCATTAGGTGTGTTGTGTTCATGCAGTTATGGGATTCTACTTTGTTGGGGCATTTGGTTTGCCATGTTCATTTATCTAGAGGTTATAGAGTTTTGAGATTTGGAGGTGGTATTTTAAGTTGTTGATTTAAAAAAAATAGATTTTATCAATTAGGCTGTTGAAAATTTAGGTAAGTCTATGGTGGATCAAGTTGTTAGTTGTTAAGTTTTAGAACATTTGTATCTTATCAGTGACATTGTTTAATTATTATCGTAGAATGTGGTTCATGGAATTGTTATGGTTGTCAATGTGCTTTGTTTCTACCATAGTCGGTTGTGGTCACGATCCGATTGTCGATGTGTTTTATGTTTGTTTCTTTAACATTTTCTTATATAAAGGTTGAATGCATTGTTGTTTTTGGGTTTTGGTTTTCTAGAGGGGCTGCATGATAAAATTGGTAGATGCACTAAAATCACTTTTTAAACAAAATAAAAAACGGATGCCGAACACTGTGAAAAATATGGTTTATGAAAATTTGTTAACAAAAGTTTAAGCTACAAAGATTTGTTTTTAATTATATTCATATCTGCTCTATTGTTGAATTGATATGCTAGGATCTTTATACAAAATGCTAAACTAATATGAAGATGCACTATAGTATTTGTATCATGTATCTGTTAGGAGTGAAAGTTGCGAATGATTTTTTTAATAAAGGCATTACTTCAGTTTCTGTTGTTTTTTGCCATGCTATCTTTACTTCTTTTTGTTGCCATTGTTGTTGTTTTGTGCTAAACTTTGTCTATTTAATGTTGTTGTTAGGATGGCAGAGAATAATGTTGATAGAAATAATGCCTAAAAACGTTATTAATATTTTTCGATCTCTCTACGTTTTGATAATCACAAAATGTAAAAACGCTCAATGTAAAATTAAAATGTAAACAAGTAATTAGTAGTAAATTTCATTTCGAAAATTAAATCACTTAAAGGTATGAATAAATAAATGCTTAATGCATTTTATGATCAAAGAAATTTTTATTCAACCTCACATTTTTTATAAAATGTTACAAACATTTTTATAACTTTTACAAAAACATTTTCTACATTTAAAAGAAAATGTGTTATTCAAAAAGAATATTTTGAATTCAAAATTTCTACCTAAAAACGGATAGAAATGTTTCAGAAAAACACACCCCTGGAAAAGACAAATAGGGTGCGTCTAGCATGGGCGGTCCCTTAATTACAAGGGCAGTCCCCTTAATTATAAGGGGGCCGACATATGAATTAAGGGGGCCGACTAGACAAAAAGGATCCTTAGTTTGCCTATAAATACTGGACTGTTCCCCACTGATTTTCTTCACTTTTGCATCTCATTCTTTTTGTCTAAAATAGTCCACACCATTCCTATTATCCTTTGATCATTTAATCATAAGCTTTTGTTTCTAAGTGATTCAAGCTTAAGTCCTCAAATGCAAGAGAAGAATAATTCCTATCATCAAGTTAAGAAGTGTTATATTTTAGTTAGTGTTGTTGTGAAGTTGTGTTATATCTTGTAAATCATTTGTGTATATTATGAAGGTGTGTATTATAGTTGTGTATAATAGTTAGATTGTGATGATCATTGAAAGTATAGTTAGATCGTGGTGATCATAGTAAGTAGTGTTAGATTGGTGTGATCATAGTAGTGTCTAGGTGAAGTGAAGTTGTGACGCGTAGTGAAGTTGTGAAGTTAAGTGAAGTAGTGAAGTAAAGAGAAGTTGTGAAGTGAAGTGAAGTAGTGAATTGCTGTGAGTAGTGCGGTTAGTATTTTAGTCCTCAAAATACAAAAGTTGTGATAGATTGGTTCTAGCTAGGATTAGAACTCGACATTTGGCTTAGTGTTGGAAATCGGTGTAAGCTTAGTTGTGTACGGTTTTCTCTGCCTAAAGGGAGTTTGTTGACATAGTGAAGAGAACTCTTGAGTTTGGTGCTCGAGGAGTGGAGTAGGGCGAAGAGGTGCTTCGTTATCGAACCAATATAAATCCTTGTGTTGTGGTTTGATCTTTCTAACTCTTATCTCTTGTCTTTCATATCATTTATTTACTTATTTGTATTGTTTATATTGTGCACATATTGAGATCACATAAAGTCGAATCTAAGTTTTTATTAACAAACTATACATCAAATTAAAAAGCGGTAAACTATTCAACCCCCCTTCTAGTTTTCCACAAATAATATTGGACATCTCAAACCTTGGGACAAAAACAAAATTTTAGAAGCCCATACTTTACCGTAGATGGATAGCCCAAAACGTTTCAACGCTAACCGGTTATTGCTGCATATTTCTTGACAGATAGGTAAATTTGACAAACTTAAATTTGCAGCAGTGATATGAGTTAGTAATGTCTGACTTGTGATGTTTTAATGTGCACAAGGCAATGCCATTCAAGCAAATATTAACGTGAGTGACATTGATCACTTTAGTCAGATCCTCGAAAATTGGTTTCGCCTACATAATATATGATTGAGTTGCGAAGCAACAAGCCCATGACTTTGTTTTGTATAATCAGATCCTCGAAATTGCTTTCCAGAGCATTTCTTTAACTTTGTTTTGTATAATCAGCTCGATTTTAAAATACCTCAGCCAAACAGTTAGGGCAAAGTCCATCATCATGTTCTAACAGGTAACACTTATCTACATCCTTCTTCTTCTGTGAATAAAACATCTAACTTAGGTCTTCTTTATGTTGGTAGATTATATTGGATGCGCTTGATCAATGGGTGATTTGGTTATTACCGTAGATCCTAATAATGTAGGCCCCGCTCCCACTCCCGCTCCCCCTCCTCCCCCCCCCCCCGCCTCCCTCCCCCACCCCTTCCCCCCGGTCAACATGAGAATTTGGAATAAGTAGGCTTCATGTTGCCTAACAATTTTTGCATATAAAAATATGCCGTAATCTTCTTTTCGAAAATGATAATTTTTTTTGATCATTAGTTGGAAAATATCACCGAGTTCATCAAGTAGGATGACATGGCGCGGGAGTTTGACAGGAACTTGGTTTAAAGGATGGAAGCTCCTGTGATTATTGTTGTTAGGTGATGTGTTGTTGTGTATAGGTAATATTTGTTATCAAGTTTTACTATTTATATTTTGCCGACTTTACCGATTAACTAACACTAATGGGCAGTGTACCTGATCAATTGTAGGTTCGTTGGTAAGTAGGGCGTCGATCACTAAGAGCGAGCGTTAATACTTAAATCTATCTGTATTTTAGTTATCTGTCCTAATTTATTCTAGGTAAATCTATTTAAACCTAAACTAACACAAGGGGGTTTTTAGCCTGAGAGACTGGAACGAGTTTGGGTTCAACTAAACTAAATGATGACAATTAACATACACAAGTTGATAAACAAAAGATAAAGAAGCGGTCAAGTCTAATGTAAGGAAAATGTATTAACCATGTTTAATCCAATAAAACGTAGGTATTGTCTATGAGTGGAATGATTGTTTTACTTCGTTTCTGATATATCATTCTTAAGCTTAGGTGGGACTTTGTTAGTTTTAAAGAATCATTGATCCGGTGGCGGAAGGACTCAAACCACAAGATAGCCATGTTTTAGTGGAGAGAGTAGAGTGAGAAAGTAAAGTGTAAAAGGAATAAAGTAGAAATTAATACAAGAGTCCTCAACCCCTCTATGGAAGCCATGAAGGGGTATTTACACCACCTTACATTATACAAGTATGTATTATTGGCTATTCTTGTCCTGTGTATGGTGGTATGGTAAAAACTATGGTAATTCCGTCATTGTCGTCACCTAAAATGAATTCCCAACAATCTTCACCAATGGGACGACATTCCATAATTAACTTCACATATTTTTCATAAACATGTTAATATAGAATAAGAACAAGAGCTTCCATGAAGCTTCAATATTGATGATGTCTTCTATGGTCTTTGACTTCAAGTCTGCACTCCAACATTAATCATCTTTGTAGTACCTTGTAGTAGAAATATTATAATAGGCATAAACTAGGCAACCCATGCACTTCTTGGTTAAGGATAAGCTTCTTAATCAGCTTCCCCCTAATTCATGCCATATATTCTTCATTTAGAAGCTTTCATGGCTTCTCCCCGAACTAGCAATCCTCTCTTGAGCAGCTTTAAAGCTTTTTTACAAGCTTAGAATAATTATGCGCACAACGGAATTAGTAGGATACCACATCAAATATTACAGCTTCTTAAAGAATAAGCTTAGTGATTAACCGTTTGGGGAAAACATTAACTGGATCAGCAATGTATCTTCTCATGCTTGAATAATTCTTCTCACAACTCTTCCCCTTGGAAATTCAAATAATGCATACTAAAATTCACAAGATATCTCTTCCCCCGTGTGTTTGAAGAAAATTGAACCAAAAGCAACAAGTTTAAAGGCCCCCCCCCCCCCACCACCCCGCCCCGCCCCCGACCCTGCCCCCCCCCCCCCCCCCCCCCCCCCCCCCCTGAATTTTCTTACGGTTATGACATTTGTCTTCCCGGCATGGCCTAACAAAAAAAGAAAGGCAAGGACTCTCGGGTGTATCTACTCCTTCCCCCCTTGCTGGTTTTGATACCTTGAAATCAGCAAAACCTTGTACGCATATATACTTGAATACTTGTGTGAATAATAAATTAGCTTAAATATATCCCATGAGAATCAACTGTTGATCAAATCTCTACTCATAAACTCTCTCTGACTATCTTTTTACCAACCCTTTTGTAGGCTATTTGAAGTGACCACTGATGGAGTAAACCCGATATACCAAACTTGAAAACGAAGTAGAATTCCCTATTCTTGTGACTTAAGCTTGCACTAATGTTGGAAGAACGGTGTAGAGAATTTGTGCTCCATTCAAAATCTCTAAGTACTCAATACTTACCAAGCAAAGTATGAAGAAATTCATAATTTTGAAGGGGGGGGAATCATAATAGTCTTATAGTGTGACACTGAGAACTACAACGTATCTCCTTTAAGTGATAGTTATCCAGGTCTTCAACCAACCACCCCGACTGCTGGTAACTAGATAACCCAATACTTCATCCTAAATTGTAAGCCCGAGCAAGTAATCGTTAAAAGTCATGCATCTAACCAACCCCGACTTCAAGATAAAATAAGAACACGCCTTTGTGAAATCCAACTTCAATCTCAAATAAGTGATACCCGATCAACTCCGTAGTCACTTAGAAAAATTAATACCAAATCTAGCCATTAAAATTTAAGCTCCATGATTCTTTATACAAATTGATCCCGGTCTCGTCACATTGTCACTTTGTCATTTTGAACCTTGAATACAACTAATAACCATTTAATCTCAAATATTTAGTACAAGTTAACCAAATTATACACCAATTTGTATAAACTTTTTGTTTAAGAAGATAGAACAACATTAAACAAGTCCTAAAAACAATAATCAAATGTTCTTACAAGACGCATTTATGTTCTTCTCAAACCATTCTACGAGATCCATAAGCCCAATTATTAAATATCACAGCCCAATCATTATCAAGGAGTGAGCTTGGCCCATGTAAAAGCTGCTCGGACCTTATACTTAATTTTTACCTGGCTTTTATAATAATCAGATAGTGGGGATATATAATATCAAATCCTAAATATTCTCTACTAGTAACCCTAATCCACTTACTTCAAATCTCTACGCCCCCATCCACATCCTTATATCTCCCTAACTATTTGATAAATTTAGAGATCTAAAAAATCCCTTTCATACTTCGATTTGGTAAGAAACTAGAAGAAAAATGGTGGTAAAATGAGCTTATTTGAATCCGTGCTTTTTTTATTTGTACATTGAGCTTAAGTGTGTTGTACCATGGTTTTAGAGGGAAGTATGATTAAAATTTTATGCTATGATACTTGTACACATGCCTTGAATACTTGTACATTCATTTTACATGTGTACATTACATATAATTAGGGTTTGATATAAACATTTAATGTTTTGAAATAACGTTGTAAATGGTACGTTAAATGGATAATGTACTTGGTAAAAATGATATTAAGATATAGACTTGACATATTAGGATGTTTAAATGATATAAACATAGTTATAGTTGGCATTGGTTGTTGCGTGAGCTCATTTAGTTTAGTTATGCAAGTTACATTGCATAATGAGTGGAATAAAGCAAAGATATTCCCTTGAAAATGGTTGCATCTAATTTAATAGATGGAAATTACACTGAGAAAATAGCATCTAATTTAATAGATGGTTAATTACATAAAGTAAAATTGCATCTAATTTAATAGATAGATAATTACATAGAGGAAAATTGTGGGTTGTTATAGGTTGCAACCAAAGCAAGCGGATCTAAGTTGCGTTCATGCATTAACCAAACTTCATTTGCATGAAATTCATGTTGTCCCAAGTAAGCATGAAGCTGATCAATGTTAGTTGTGTGCAAATCCTGAACCAGTTTGACATCTGTCATAAATTTGCTCCACTTAGGAGGAAGGGTATTCAAAAATTTAGTATTCACTTGAAATTGTTCCAGTTTCACATTGTAGATGTTCATGTCATTGAGTAGTAGTGAAAATCTCAAGTAGAAATCACGTAGTGTTTCCCCCTTCTTATAAACAAACTTATCGAATTCATCATATAGTTTACACTCTCTTTCCTGTTTCGTCAATGAAGTTCCTTGCATGAGAAGTTAAATTCTTTCCCAAAGTTCCTTGGCGATTCGATGATTGCTAACAAGTGCATAGACCTCTAGTGTAATACCTTGAGAATATATTTGTTGCTTGACATCACAATCAGCTTGAATTGCTTCCGTAGCAATAACTCCAGAATATTCTTTGGTCTAGATCACTACCATTCTCCTCATCTTTAGGGCCAAATGAGTGGACCTTTTTTAACGAAATCAATGGATCATTCTTTCCATGGTTGTCTAATCAATTAGGTACACTCCATTATGCTTTTCCCAAGAATCGTAACATATTCTTTTCCAACATAGTTGAAACGATGTCAGCGACCACCCGAAAAGAATCGCTTTTAAATCAGCAAGAGTCTCATTGTAAAGTGATATTTTAAAAGATTTCGTTGTTTGATCGAACGGTGATTGAAAGTAATTGTGTTTGAAGGTGTTGTCTTTTATGTGTTTTAAGTTGTGAAACTACACGGGATTTTACAATTCTTGACAAAACTAGGAAAACAAGTGAATGTTTCACGGGATTTTACAAGTCACAGAAATAAACCATATAATTTTGTTAACAAATTTGTGAGTTTTAACTTAAGTTGCAAATTCGGTGTCCAAATGAGAAATTATGAATTAGGTTGACAAGTAAAACTGCTAATTCGGTTGTCAAAGGCAAACTGCCAATTCGGTTAGCCAATGTAAACTGCGAATTCAGTTATACAGGGAAGCTGCTAATTCGGTTAAACTGAGAAGCTGCTAATCCGGTTAACGCTGATAAGTTGCGAATTTGGTTAAACTTGGAAACTGCTAATCCGGTTAACGCTGATAAGTTGCGAATTCGGTTAAACTTGGAAACTGCTAATCCGGTTAATGCTGATAAGCTGCGAATTCGGTTAAACTTGAAACTGCTAATTCGATTAATTGCTAATTCGGTTACGAAACCCAAAAACTCAAAAAGACAAAAAGACTAACTTTTGAACGTTTTTTCCCAAATTTTCTTGTACAACTAGTATTACTAAGCCTATAGGTACCTTAAAAAATGCAAACTTTATGGGTTTTAAGCCAAAAATCTCAAAATCAAGATTTGCACTTTCTAAGGTTTTTCGAAAAACAAAAGTTGTAAAAAAATAAGTTTTTATTTGATCCAAAGCAAATACACCTATATCCAAAGATACTAGATCAACTTTACCAAAGTAAATGATCTTTTAGTGTATGTTGAAGCTTCGAAAACAAAAGAAAAAACAAGAAAAAACTACGGTTTGAAAGAAAGAAACGAACCAAAAGAAAACAAACACAAAAACTAAACAAATCACTCCATGGCTCTTGATACCAATTGAAGAACAATCAAATAACATACATGGAAAGAGGAAGAGAGGTGGTTTTAGAGAGAGAGTGGTTGGATGAACATTTTAGAGAGAGAAAGAAACATAAGAGAGAACATGTATTAAGTGTGTGAAATAATGAACAACCAACACCCTCTCTAAGGCATGGAGAGGGTATTTATACCCTAAGTGTGGCCGGCCATGGAGGGCTTTGTGGGCTTTCCATGGGCCTTTTGGCCCAATTAGATTAATATCATTACATTTGACTAACTACGGGCTTTGACTAACTATTATTGGTAGTGACCGATATTTTTCATGTTTCTAACAGATGCTATTTGATATCATCAAATATCCCCCCACTTGAATCCTACTTGTAATCAAGTAGACTTTAGAAAACTTATGAAAATGTATCCCGAACCAAGGTTTAGGATTTTTCCTTAAAAGCAACGTTTTTGTTTAATTATTAGCACACAACCAAACACCTCACGAAATAAGAAAATGAAAACACTCAAATCACTCAACTAATCTATGTGGTAACATTTTGGTAATTCGCTCAATTGCTCGGTCATGACGAGTATTGTATCATAAGCTTGGCAAGGATACACATCTCCACCACTAAAGCTAAGGAGTAACAAGTCTAAAAGGGTAAATTAGGTTAAGGTTTAAGGATTGATTAATCTTTCTAATCTCTATTGATACCAATATTCCAGAAAAGATGACAAAACCAAAAATGCACGCCCAAATCCATGACCGCGACACTTGTGATTGTTCACTCCTTAACTCGAATAAGCTAAAGAACAGGACTAGTAATCTTCACCAATAGTAGTAAACCAACAAGGGCAACAAAACCATATATACACATCCAAATCCATGGAATAGAAATACATGATTGCTCACTCCCTCATTCGAGTAAAACCAAAGTTTATGATGAAGAACAATATAGGATATGGATAAGTAATCCTTTACCAACAGTAATACACTGATTCCATAGTTTTATATACCTAAAATATATATATAAAATATTACCTTAAGAGAAATTAAGAAAATTCCCTAAGGAAAATTCACTCTCAAAAATATATATAATATAATATAAAATACGTATATTAAACCGGGTAAGTATGATCACCCGGGTCGTTTCCCCAACGACTAGTGAAATTGAAACCACGTTTAAGTTCGGATCCTGATTTGAATGAAGCAAAGATATTTGATTTGGAAGGATATGAAAATAAAAATTAAAATGAACAATTAAACAAACTTGGAAACACAATTAATAAGCAAATGGACTAAAATTAAATCCTAAAATTGTAAACTAAAATTTTCACTAAATAAAGAAAAAAGTGCCGAAAATTATTAAAAATAAAAGCCCTAATTTTTATCTTTTTATTAGAGACTAATTAAACTAATTAAAACTAACCCTAATTATTAATTAAAACTAAATAAAACTTATTACTAACTAAAATAGGGACTAATGGTGCAAAAGGGAAAAGGATTAACTGAGCTAGAGCACTTAACGGGCGATAACAAACTAAGGCCCGAATTAAGATGAGATTTGAAAAGTGCTTATTATCAAAAACTTAAAAGAGCAAAGTTGGAGATTAAACTATAATGAACAAAT
>BQNB010162332.1:0-14572 GCA_026074375.1 Tanacetum coccineum | reverse complement strand
AATTTGCTATTTAAAATATTCAACCCGCTGATAACCTGTTCAAACCGCTAGTAAGCAAACCGCTGCTTAGTAACAACTCCCCGCTTGACCAACTCGCCACCTAAGCAAACCGCCTGTAACCAACTCGCTGCGTAGTAACAACTCGCCTCTTTGAGCAACTCGCCACCTAAGCAACCCGCCGTGTGTCAGAGGGTTGGTAACCTACTTAATAAAATAATATTTTTCAGCAAACCGCCGTGAAGAAATTCTGGCAACTCTCCACGAAGAACAACGACGTTTTTCACACAAAATCACCTATAAATCACCCTTTTGAACGATTTTGCTTGATTTCTTTTGCACAACACAATACCATAAGGTAATAGCTACTAGAAACACCCAAACTTTATCAATACAAACAACAAAATTCGGAGATCTTCAAAAAACGAGCTAGTGCCTTCAAAGGTACACTTTTCGATCTAAATCAAGCAAGAAATCGCACATACACACGATCTAATCATCCCATTAGCTCTGATACCAATTGTGGTATATCCTATATCATAACACGGGGTCGATTCTTGGATTTAGCTAGTTTCTAGAGAGAGAAACACTAGAGAGAATATTCTAGAGAGAGAAAATGTGTTTCTTTGTAAATGAAATAATAACTAGCTTGCCTCTTCCAAAGTTGGAAGAGGCTATATATAGTACTTACAATATACCGGGTATTCGTACCCGACTTAAAACCAAAAAACGTACTATTAACTATTAAACTACGAGCTATAATAAACAGTAAAATACACGGGGTGACCGAGTCTTTTTCTAATATCTAAGATATAGTTTATAGTTTATGGGTCGAATTTGTTGGCTGCAATGGGTTAGAAGTCTTGGATAAAAACAGTTAACCCAAACACCCATTATGTGACAGTTAACAAATAAGTTGTTATGGTAGTTATAGTTAATGTAAGTTATGGGCAGTTATAAAATGACACAATGGTTCATGTGTAACTGTCATGTCGTTTAGGTTAGTATATATATGAGTCATAGAGTCTGTAAACAATTATCCATTTCACTGAATAAAAGTTTCATTGTTTACTATCTTATATTCCAAACACTGTTACATTGGTTTTACATTATGGTGAATTACAAACGCATCATCAACAAGAATTGGCTTCAATACCAACCTGTCCAACAGAAAGAACTCTTGGCAGGTCAGTATGAATCTTCTTTTGGAACTTTAGTGTGCTTCCTTAACATTTTAAATTGTTAGTTTTAATACGGGTTTGGTTGATCCAGATAATTACTCGTCCAAAAGAGTAAAAGTGAAAGTATTTATAATAATGATAACCATCAAACCGAATTAAAGGAACCGTTTATGATGTTAAGATCTTCTACTCCTCATGATTGCATGATGGAATGTAATGGAATGGCCAAGATAATCTTCAAGGTTCGTCTAAGATTGCAAAAGTGTAACCTAAAATCGATTTTAGGGCTGTATTTATAGGCAACGCAAGCCCGGCATGTCTACGGCATAGAGGAAAGACCCTCTACGCCGTAGAGGTCTTCAATATACGTTTCCCGTTCCTACTATCAATCTTCTATGGCGTAGAGGCATGTCTACGTCGTAACAGCTACATTTAAGACTTTTCTTCGTTTATGGCGTAGAGCTATATATGAAACTCTCTACACCGTATAAGCCTTCAATCAAGAATTTGCAATGGTGATCTTCTCAGGTCTACGCCATAGGAGTATAAATCATATACGGCGAATAAGTTTTTTTGACATAAATCCTTATTTTAGCTCATTTTGCCGTCTTTTTCCGTGTCTTTTGGTCCATTGCTCCATGTTAACACTAAAATGCAAAGATTCAGTACCAAATATTAACAAAACATGACAAATAAGAGCAATAAATAAGGGATTTGATACTAAAAGCATGTATGTATTTGATGTTATCACACTGTCAGGGCCGTCTTTAGGGGAGTGCAAGAGGTGCCGTTGCACAGGGCCACCGCTTGACGAGGGCCACAAAATTTCATGCCCTTCTATTATATATATACATAATATGAGGCTTGAGTTTAATTAGTTCATATATTACTCATACATATATATACTTTATGTGTATTTAAGGGCCTTTCTTTATGGTGATAGCACGGTGCCACCGAATTCTATGAGACGGCCATGCACACTACCTCTTCGTAGCAAAAGAAGAGAGAAAAGACAATGATATTGTTCTAAGCATGGAAAATAATAACATATTGAAAAAAGTCAAAAAAAGTCGAGTATCGAAGAAAAGTCGCACAGCCGTAACATATTGAAGAAAAGTAGGAAAGCCTTTATCAAATATTGTGTAAATAATAACACATTTTTGACATTAGCCCCATGATTTCTTTTCGCTACGAGCAGTGGTGGAACCAGAAAGTTGGATTGTGGGGGCAAAATTTTTTTTTACAATAGCAACAAAATGCGGCAAAAAAATTATGATCGGAATGAAAAATCAAGTATTGTTACTTAGAATAGAAGATTTTTAAGGTTTTAGAGTGTTAAATGTTGGGCTTTAGTGTGTGAGTCGAGAGCATTTTTAAAAAACGCTCAAAATTAAATAAAAAATACAATATAATCTCATCTTTTTGGTCTAGTCATGAAGGGCACCCCCAACCTCAAACAATGGATCCGCCCCTGACTACAGGTGGTTGACATTTTTTCATCAAATAAGGTTCATAACACGGAAATAGAGTTACTTGTGAACCTTTTGGCAGCAAATATGATTAACTCATATACTCCTCCACTTTGAGGTCTAGAAGAATGTATAGATGCATGAATGTGATCTGTAACAAATGAGAGTATCATATAACATTTATGCAAATTGGTTCAACGGAAGTAATTAAATTCGTAAGAGAATAATATTCGGTTTCGAGGATAGCGTAGAGCACTATCCTTAAAACCTAATGTTGTCCATGAACTTTGTCGTTGACCTTCGAGTATTAAAATGAAAAGTTCCTCGTAAAGTATATAAATGACCCTTTTTAAATTGTTGAGTAAACTACATTTTTGGTCCTTGTGGTTTGCCGGGTCTTTCACTTTCAGTCCAAAAATGGACCAAACTTGTTAAGGGTCATCGGACTTTGGAGTGGATCCATAACTTTTTTGAAAAATGGACCAAAAGTGAAAGACCCGGCAAACCACGAGGACCAAAAATGTAGTTTACTCTAAATTGTTGAATCCATAGGTAGGTAGGGGTAGAATAATATGGTCATATGTTAGGATTGTAAAAAAAGACTCGGTCACCCCCGTGTATCATTAGTTTACGCACAATCGCTGACTTCATCAATCATCTCCTTCATATTTTCAACCTTTATGCTTCTTGTCCTAACGGCATCTTACTATCTGTATGAATCTCTATTTATTTCTTATTATTATTTACCCCTAAATTTGATGTGAAATACCTCATTGTTGTCAAGTAAAGACGATTTCTCGAGGTTAAATACATTTCACCTTTAATTTCTGTATAGTACAAAGACCTAGGTACTTCATAGTGTGTGTGAACTTTATAAGGTTTAAGTTTAATTAGAGCTACTCTAGTAGACTTTAGAGTCGAGCTCGAGTATTAAGATACAATTTGCATTTGTATTTTTTGTGTATTAATATAATTGTTGGAGAGTACAAAAACCTTTGTGAAATCATCTCAGACCAAGTTGAGTATAACTAGTCGAGTCGAGCTCGAGTATTAAAAGACCCTTAGTCTATTATTTTAAATTTCTATTGGTTTACTCGATTGTTAGAAAACTCATAGAGCTTAGTTGTGGCGTTTTACATGTATATACTTTGTGTTTATGTATAATTATGTGATAACGTCAATGTATTAAAAACCTAACTAGAAACTCAACTTAGAAAAGCAATCCCCCAAATACTCAACTGCTTTGTATGAAAGCGAAATAAGCAGATAATCCGAAATGACCAAAAATAATAAGACTTAGGTTGTTTGCAGACTTGCAGCTAATCCAATGTTGATTATATTGACTCCTAAATTATCAGCCTATCCTTATAATTTTACACTATACAAATAACACAAAAGAAACTAATTATATACATAAAGAGAATGTTACCTTGTTGTGTTCAATCTTGCTGATGTCTAACGACTTTTGAGTTAGACCAAGAAACCAATGTTTAAGGCAACGTAAAAGACTTTTGTCTCGACCAGCTAGTGAATCCCTCTTGTAACTAACTTCCATTAATTCCTTAACCATGTCCCACGAGGATTTAGCTGCAGACTTATTTGGGTGTGCTAAATTAGGTTTGGAGTGAACCCTTTTACGCCAAATATAAATAGCCATCTCCACACGGTTAGCAATCTCTAAAGCCACATGCTCAGACGAAAGATCAAGACAATCTAACAAACACTCTGTTGAGAATTGCTATGAAGTTATACAGTGTTGTAAATATCGCTCGGCGGTACCTCGGCGGTCGACCACCTTTAAGCGATAAATCGGTCTTGGCAGCGATATATCAGTTTCTCGGCGGAGACCCTAAATTATTATTATTTTTAATATTTTTAATATTTATTTATTTAATTATGCATATAATACATATTTTTAATTAAATTTATTAGTCTTTTTATAATTTTTAGTTATATATCTCATATATATGTTGTAAAAATTTAGATTATGTGTATTTTTTGTTAAGTTTTTGGTCTACTAGCCCAAGAGTTATCTGTTGGGCCACTCTATTAATCTTTTAGTGGGTCAGAAGCCCAAAACAACCAATTAGGTCATTACAGTTAAAAACTAACGGCCATTATTTAGTCTCCTCACCCACCATTTCACTTTCTTCTCTCTTTTCACAGTTTCATCACCACAAAATAACCCCCTATTGAAAAAAACCCTAGATCTGAAGTTAGAAGAGCGTTGACCGTCTTGTACTACCGTAGTTTGTAGTTTTGTTTATTTGAACCCAAAAAAAACAGACGAGAACAATGAAATATCAAGCACCTATGTTTAACCAAAGTGTGTAGATACTATGAATAAGCCGAATAAAAAAAACAAAGATGCCGAATAATAAGCTCAAAAAAAATGACCACAAAACAACTCACTAAACCCACCCGAGGCGACTGATACCAATTATGGATCCTGATTTACACTTTCACTTCATATTACGAACCACGAATCGAACCAAGAAACTAGAAAAGAGATAATGGTTTAGAGAGAGAAAGAAGAGAGAGAATTAAGAGAGAAAAAAGAAAAGATATTATTAGAAAAGAGAAAAGAAAAGATATTTTCTAAGTAGAAAATATCTATATATACCCCTACACATTTAATGTGACGCGTGGGATATTTAACTAGGACTCGGGCTCGGGTTTTGCTTGGGATTAAACCCGAAACATATACAATATTAGTTTAACTATCGAGCCTGATTCCTGATAATATTCTATTACAACATTAACTAATTAATTGACCGATACTTACATACATAATGAACGAACTTCATGTTCGACTCAATATTTTGAGGCTAACACCTCTAAACCTACTTTGGACACCCCTTTGCCCCTGGAACCGCCACAAATCAGTAGTATAAATAGATGACCTCTATGCCTTATTTTAACACACACTCCACTCTTCTCTAAACTAAAAACCCTAATTCCTATAGCCACCACTACTCTCCAAAGCCATAAAATTCCAAGAAAAGCTCCAGGAAAGTCATAAAGGAGGAAGAATCCATTTAAGTTACAAGTTTGTCATTTTCCTAGTTTGCATTTCATTATCCTTTGCAATACTTTTGTAAGACTCTCATTATGTTTATGAATGCATTTATTTCTGGAATTATGTCTTTATTTACCATGAGTGGCTAGTCCCTTTATATGCTTGGTTAGATGATGTTTGTGGTATGATGATTCAATTATGATTGTGTGGCATGTTTAATTTAATTTCAAGCCAAGTCTTAGATCCATTTGTGCTTATGTTCTATGTGACGTAGTTTTATCAACCGGATTGTTTGTTGAGAATATCATAGGCTGAAAGGCGTATTGTTAATCAATTAATTGTCGCCTTTTTGTCTACGATCGGCTACCTTTTGTATTGACCATTTCTTAAGCGGTTGGGTATTATTAAGAACATAATTATCGATGTCTATGGTTTGTGAAACAAACTGCGAATCAAACTCATAGAGGGTTTTTTTGTCTTGAATTGATTGATTTCACTTAACGCTTGTTTTTGTCACTTCGAGTCTTGACGAAGACTAAAGGTTTTAAAAACAATAGATTGGATACCCTCTAATTCTTATAATCAACTTGTTAGTCGTTGCCACAATCATATCGAATCAGATTCCCAAATTGAATCCAACCGAGTACATCTATTTTATTATCGAATTACTTCCATCATTGTTTGTTTGAATCTTAGGACTGTTATCATTAAAATCTTTATCGAATTGAAACACCCAAATCCTCGCAAACGATCCTGGCTTACCAATCAATCTCTTGCTACCACGGACGAGTTCACTTGCTCGTATGTGTTGCTTAAGAATTTGGTATACCGAGTTATAAATTTAAAATTAACCCGTATCGCACGCATCAACAATACACATATATACAAAATTATAAAAATTATACACTAATCTAAATTACACTAATCCTAAAGGTTAGATCTAATCTAAAAACCAAAATATTAAATAATATAAAGATTAATTTTCACTCCCCGACAGCGGCGCCAAAAACTTGATGTGTCGTTGTGTGGTTATGATTTATGTTTCAAGTTTTAAATTTATATTTTTCTGACTTTACCAAAAACAACACTTTAACGGGCAGTGTACCCGGTCAGATGGGAGTTTCGTGGTAAGGAGGGTGTCGATCACTAAGAGCGAGAAACAATCTTTTAATTTATTAATATTTTAGTTTACTAATCTAAGTTAGTTCTATTGTATGTTAAACCTATGCTAAACCTATGTTAATCCTAAATCTAATGGATAAGAGGGTTTTTTAGCCTGAGAGACTGGCACGGGTTTTGTGGGTTCTAAAACCAATTTATGACACAATAACACACGCAAGCTAATTAACAGAAGATAAAAGAGCAGTCTAGACAAATATAAGAAAACTGTATTAGCCATGATTAATCCAATTAGAACGTTGGTTTGTGTATTTAGTGCAATGATTACTTATCTCGAGGCGGCATATCATTCTTAAGATTAAGGCGGTACTTCTTCTTTAAACCTGGACACGTAGAATTCTATCACAAGTAAACGCATCCTCATAAAGCATCCTTTTTGCTTATTATAATCTATCTTAGGAATCAAAGCAATGGTGATCTTGTTAAACCCTAGCTCATAGAGACTTTACCCACTTACTGCTTAATGGCTATTCATACACTAGTAGTCCACTAACCAAGTCTTTACCAATTAATTTAGAACGTACTCGTTGATCCTAGGGGTCACCTGCCGGTCTAACTAAGCTCACTAATCTAAAGGTAAAGATAGGTCATTATTCGTGATCCTATTGGTCTATATGTATAAATCACTATATGGAGAGCCATCCTGGCATCTAGATTACTTGGTCCGTATCACTAGATCCAGTTGAATGATAGGTCGCATACAAAAGTACGTAAACAAGTATATTGATAAACATAAACAAGCATTCAATGATAAATTAAGCAATCAAGATAAACAAACCAAATATTCAAATCTTCATAATAATGGCTAATACCCGAAGGTATTAGCCTTTAAACATCATAATCAGTAAAAGAGTAATAATTTAGCCAAGGTAAACTAACCGAGTTAACGAATGATACCAAAAACTAAACGATTACAAGAGTATAGGAGATTACAAATTGTTTCCTATGGAATTAATTACGTTGCTCGACCTTTTCTTCTCTTCTTCTCTTTTGAAAATCGACTTTTATGGTTAAGGTGTCGAAAATATGATTTTGCACACTGAAAACCCATTTTTAGGTTTTCTGTTTATAAGGTCTAGAATTTGGTCGATACGACGTATTGATTGAGGTCAATACGGCGTATCAGGGGTTTCTTGGAGTAGGGACCACGTTCGATATCTTCTAGAATATTTTATTACTATATCTTAAATACGGCGTATAGGCTTCTCTGGATATGGCGTATTGAATCTTGTTACTTCGTGGTATTTAGTGAAGTGCAGGCACAGATACGCCGTATCTTCCTTGATGGATACGGCGTATTGGATGTCAGAATCAGTTTCTTCATATTTCTTCGTTTAAGCTCCAGAATGCGTGCCTTTTAGCTAATCTTCACCAAGTACTCCATAATTACTGCAATTCTCAAATACAAATGATTAAGTAACAATTCTTTGCAATAATTATATAAAATGGGTTAATTACATGGGATAAATGATGCTATAAAAGTGACATTTTTTGATGTCATCACCAGGCTCAGCCAACTTAGAAGCACCTCAAGGAGGTAAAAAGGAGTTTTCGTTATCTCTGAGGAACCGTCAATATGGGTCTCTGGTATATGAAGGATAATGGTTTTAAACTGAATGGATTCTTCGATGCAGATCATGCAGGATTTCAGTACACCTTCAAGAGTACTTCTGGAGGAACTAAATTCTTAGGCAAAAAGCTGGTGAGCTGGTCCTCAAAAAAACAGATTGTACGGTGTTGTCAACCGCAGAGGCAAAAATATGTGTCTCTATCCGCTTGTTGTGCTCAAGTCCTTTGGATGAGAACACAATTAACGGATTATGGCTTTCACTTTGACAAAATTTCTATCCATTGTGATTCAAAGTCAGCCATAGCCATATCTTGCAAGTCAGTCCAACACTCGAGAAACAAACACATCGATGTTCGCTACCATTTCATAAAAGAAGCCGTGGAAAAGGGTACAATTGAACTTTATTTTGTTAAGACCGACTACCAACTGGCCGACATCTTCACCAAATCCCTTGTACTGGATAGGTTTACTTATTTGGTTTGTCGCCTTGGTATGCATAATTTATCTCACAAGGAGCTTGAACGTCTTGCAAAATCACAGTAACACTTTGTATATATTTATCAGAAATGTAAAATACAACAATATAAAACATATAAAAGCAAAATACAAAATCAAAAAAAATTCAAAAATACCAAAAATAATCTTCTCCGACATGTCTCTCGTAAATCGTTAATATTTACGTCCCTCAAAATGTCATTCAACAATGATACGGGAATGTAAATAAAGTTCGAGCTAGAGTTCCTAAGTGTTTCTGTCTTTTCTAAATTTTTCTATGACTTCTAAGTAAATGCCAGCTTAGGACTCGGACCTCAAAGAAAGGAAAGTGTACATTTATGTGCATTATTCCTCAAACAACTGGAAGTTCATATCTTCTCGGTCTTGAGCAAAGTCATACAAAAATTCCAAGTTTTGAACGCTCAAGAGAATTATTAAAGAAAAGATAATTCATCAAATATAATAAAAATCTTTTCTTGTTTAGCACAATTTTTCAAGATATTTTTAAAAGATAAATTCAATTTTTTTTAAAATTGTATGCTCAACAAACTCCCTTCTCCAAGCTTTTCACTCTAATCTATTTTTAAAGGGGAGTATAAATATTTTAGAAAAAAAGAAAATATAAGTTTCGTTTTGTCATGCAACATTGTTTTCCCCATGTGCTTTCATTCTACAAGCAAATTAACATACATTAACTTGTATTTTAATTCACTTGTATAATCAAAAATTTCAAAACATATGCAATTTCTTAAGGGGGAGAATAATGATCAAAATGTGATCAATATTGCTTAATTCGGATAAGATCTTTTGAATATAAGTGCGTTCTCGACCTCTTATGTGCAAATCTCTTTTATAATATGATGCACATGTGTATGGGAGCTTTTTGGTGGAATAGAAAACTCTCAAGATGTACTCAAATGATTTATCAAACATCTTGATTGCTTTTTCAAATGGTTTTATGGCTATGAGGGTAATACTCAATGACCGACTAACTGATGATAATCAAGGAGATATAAGGCGGTAAAGGTTAGGTATTGTTCCATGATCCAGCCAGAATCGGAGGGATCTACCCAGGGATACTCCAATAGATAGATTAGAAGTCTTTGGTTATGATATAAAAGGAGTAAAGTGAGAACTAGAATGAAGGGGTTGAAGAATTAAATGAAAATCTATGTAAAGGTGAAAAGAGATGAGCCCTCCAAACACTAGGAAGAAACCGAGTCAATATATAACCTAACGGTAATCACAAAGTTGATTCTAATACTGAAGACAAGTCATCATGGACCCAGTGATGTAGTGCACAACCCTCCTAGATACTAAGGCTTCTCTCAAAAGAAGTTTGTTTCATTTCTCATGGAGATCAACTCTCTTCTATCATCTTTCTCATTTTGAGATCATTGATATTGAAAAGGTGGTAGTGTGCTCCAACCTTCGATCACCAAAGAACAAATATGTACTTATAGAGTCTAGAGCCAACGAGATCAAACAATAAATCTCATTAGGACACAACTCCATATACACTTGTTGTTCAACATCAAGAACATATATTGTACAAGATTTCTTCACAGACGCAAAGTAATATGTATGATATAATGAGAATTGACGGATACTTTCAAAATCCAAAACTTTTAAAGTGATCACAAGAAAACGGTCAAAACCGGACAAACACGGACACGGGAACGGAAGAGCACGCAAAGAGCCGTGAGAATGCTATCAAAAGTCAACTCAAGTCAACCTTCAGTCAATCATGGTCAAGCCACAAAATGACAAAAATCCTAAAGTTACCAAACCAGTCCCTTATCATTTACCATATTACAAATTAAACCCTAAACCCTAACGGTCGTTATCTCTTTACATTATAAGAGATAACAACCGTTATCTACCCCTTATTAATAACCCAAGCCCAAAACCCACAATACCCGGCCCAAACTTTTCATATAAGCCCGGGTCAAAATGAATTCAAACGCACCCTCTTATAAGTAAAAAAGGGCGGGAGAAACAGTTTTTACTATTTATCTCTTTCCCCAAATTACCACAAGTCAAAAAGAGAGGGCAAATGCAAATTAATGACGTGGTAGGAAGTTAATTCAAGTGATATAGTACACCTTGGCAGCAACAAACGTCACTCTATTAGTTTTGATTGGCCAAACCCAACAAAGGATGCCACGTGAGCTTGAGAAGAAACACACAGGAGGATTGATTTTTGTGCTATATCACTCAGCTTAATAGTAACACTAAAGGTGTCACATCATGGAGTGCCTCGCATGGCAAGACGTGTGACAAAAAATCCAATCCAACGGTAAATAAGTTGGATCCAATGATTGAAGAATGAACAAGGGCCAATATCAAATGGAGCATGTAACTAACTAAAGACCTGGAAGCTTCTTATTCGGGCTATAATAAGACCTTCACTCTCAAAACACAAGTATCCTTTTTCTTTCTAGCTGAGCTTTAGTTTTTAGTTTTAGACTTATGTAATTTCATTTTAAATGTAATTTTTCCTTAAGATAACTTTTGTAATTTCCCTTTTTTAGAGTATTGTAATCAAGTTTTAGTGAAGAAATTGAGTTTTACCTAAAATAATTTCATAAGCTCTTATTTTCATCCCAAAATAAAGTTGTTATTGTTACATAAGCTCTTAGATAATCATTATGCTCAACAAGCTCATCTTAATCTCTAAGCTTAGGTTTGAGCTTAATTAGTCGCTTAATCTATTTAAACTTAAAAATCAGATAAAAAGTACCTTTGCTTAATGGATTTGGATTTTTGGATAGGGAAGTTTAATAGATGTGCTTCCAAGGGACTTAACTAGCTTATCCAATAGTTAAGTGAGGTGTTGTAAGCTCCGTGAGCAAATTGAACCTTTGTTTAGCTAAGGTTGATTGTAAGTTTTCATTTACTTTTCCTGGTCTTTAATTCTCCTAATTTAGATTTGCTATTCTTACTTTGTATCCTGGATTATTTGTGCTTATTTCTATTCTTGTCGATTTTTGATCATGTTTAGCCTTATGTTTTCTGACTTTGTAGTTTAAATTTTCATTTGTTTATTATTGTTTCATAAATCTGTAAAAACCAAAAAAATAAATTAGCATAGTTTTTAGCTTATGATTCTTGCTTTTTACTTGTTGATTTGTGTTTTATTATACTTGTTAAGAAGTTGTTTGTAATCTGGTTTATATATGTGTTCCAATAGTTTTAACTAGATAGCTTATTCAAATTTTAAGTGCTAAGGAGTGTTTGGATTAGTAAAGTTTGACCTCAAAAAGTCAAAGGAATTTGGTAAAAGCTTTTGATCTAGTTTCTATTTAGATTTAAATGAGTAGTAAAGTTGTTTTCAAAAGTTAGATTTTAAAATTTAAAAAAGTTTAGTCTCACTTTGTTTGTTCCTACACTAGGGGAGTTTGTTTTTAAAAGCTAGTATAGGATTTGGGTCATGCTTCCTCAGCTTTGTTTTTGCTTGTTAATTGTTCATAACTACTTATTATGTGGGGTCTTTGCTGGTTTTGACCAATTAGGTCTAACCTGCATTTTAGTTTTTAGCCTCTTTGTCAATTGATCAGTTTGGTGCTTTTTTGTTTTTTTGATTGTCTGGCAAGTATTAAACTGTAGAATTATGGTTTGAGATATTAAGCTAGCTTAGTTAGTTTATTTGTTAAAATTCTGTAGGTTATAGTTAAATATTGATTTAGTTTGATTAAAACTTGTTTCTAAATTTCTTGGCTTATTCTAAAAGGTAACCTTAGCTTTTAATTTCACCGTGAAAATTCATTAAAAAGCCAAAAACAGTAGCAAGTAAAGTTTAGTTTCTAAATTTAGTGTTTTGCTGATGGAGTGGTTTTTTGAATTAGTATTTTTGCTTATATCTCGTTTTATAGTTTTAATATGCTAAGCTTCTTTATTAGCTTATTAGTTTTTGAGGTTTATGTTTTTCTTTTTCCCGTGTTTATCATTTTGATCATTTGATCTAGTTAAGCTTAATGTGTTTAATAGGTTAATTTGCTTTTACTAAATCTTGCTTCTAGTTACTTTATGCTTCATAATGCCTTACGTATGTTTTGATATTTTTTGCCTATTGGTGGTCTGTATGATTTTTGATTGCATTATAGTTTTTTGGCACTTCTGAAAGCGTAACGTTCTGTTATCAGCAGTTCTAATGATTTTTGTGAGTACACTTATTTTTGAATTTCATCTTCATCTTAATGTTCCTTCATTAAAGTTGTTTAAAAAGTTGTCCTCTACATCTTTGTTCTTTAATTTTTCAAAAATAAAAAAATTACAAAAAAGGGCAAGCCTGGAACTTGAACCCACGACCTCCCTTTCACATGTCCAATGCCTTAACCAGTGTGCTTCAATGGCTCATCTGGTCATCCTCTTTTTCATTTAATAGTTAACATCATTTGGGCCTTAAGCCCCAAATATATAAGCCGTAGCCTTTTAGCTGATTCCCTAGCTTATTAGATAAGCTAGGGAATAGTTCTAATTTTTTCCCTTGTTCTTTGAAGCATTTAGGAATTTTCCTGAATTTTTGGTAATTTTCCCATTATTTGTTAATTTTTAATCATTTTTCTTAGTTTAAAACTTTTGAAAATTAATAAAAAAATAGAAAAAGTTTTTAGAAAAATACAAAAAATTAGTTTTTAGTTTTAGAAAAATTAGTTTTAGTGTTACATCCATTAAAACCATTTTTACCACTTTTAGATTTTTATTTTCATTTTTAAGCTTTTAATTTTAATTTTAAAAATATGATTTTATTATAGAAAGTAGTTAAAAATAGTTTTCTGAGTTTTTATAGTATTTTAGTCTTTTCTAAGTTTAAAAATCATTTTTTAGAATTTTTAGGATTTAATTGGCTATTTTCTAGGATTTAAATAGATTTAATTAGTTTTTAATTCATAAAAAATTCAAAAATAATCAAAAAAATAATTTTTCTTTTTCTTAAAATTTTCTTTTATCTTAGTTTAGGTTTAGAAATTTATTTTGCATTTTTAGGAATTAATCTTGCCTTAGTTGCTTATTTGTCACGTTTAATTTGTTCTCGTTAATTGTTTTTGTGCTTAATTGCTTTAGTTTTCTTATTTTAATTATTGCTTTTAATTAGTAGATATAGATAATCAAATCAATCTTTGTTTTAATTCAAATCATTGTCCAAACTAGAACGTGGTTTCAATTTCACGAATCGTTGGGGAAACGACACGGGGAATCATACTTCCCGGTTTAATATACGTATTATATTATATTATATATATTTGTGAAGATTTTCCTTTTTACCTTTGTCCTCAAAGGTAATCTGGTAATCTTCCATCGTATTATATATATTATATTTTACGTGTATAGAAATTGATGCAACCAATTTTTGGCGCCGTTGCCGGGGATTTGTGATTAAGATTCTCTCGTTTGAAGTTTGTTGATCGTGTTTTTGGAGAACTTTTCGTTTTCAAAAGTTACGCTTTTAAGAAAATCAAAAATATAAAAATATAAAAAATAAAAAGTAAAAAATATTTTTCTTTTCTTTTTAGTATAAGTAGAAGAGTAAAAAGTAAAAGAAAAAAAATTCAAAAATATTTGCTCTTTAAATTTAAAAAGTTACAAAGTTGGTAAAAAAACACCAACAAATAATACCTTCAATTGAGGTATTATCCATAATAAGTTCCCAACTCGAATT
>BQNB010162331.1:0-14572 GCA_026074375.1 Tanacetum coccineum | reverse complement strand
GCAGTTTTTGTCTGTTTTTGGTCATTTAAGCTCGTTTTTAGAGGTAAAAGATATGTGTAATTAAGCACTTATCACAGACTCAGAGACAGCACGCAACCAAAGTGACAAACTTAAAGGTCGCGATTCATCCCGATTACCCGGAGCAAGAAGTATCGATCGGGGGGTCGCTGTCTGATACGGGTAGGGCGGCTGTGTGCGCACTCTTGCAAAGAAACCTCGATATCTTTGCATGGGAACCAAAACACATGACTGGTGTGCCACGATCGATCACAGAACACAAGTTGAAAATCCGACAAGGATACTCCCCAGTAAGGCAGAAAAAACGCGGGCAAGCTCCAGAGCGCGCTAAGGCCATTCTGGAGGAGGTACATAAACTTGTGGAGGCAGGTATCATGCGAGAAGTCTATTACCATGACTGGCTCTCCAACCCAGTTATGGTCAAAAAGAGCGATGGTAGCTGGCGGATGTGCGTGGACTTCACCGACCTTAACAAAGCATGTCCACAAGACTGCTATCCACTACCGGAGATAGACTGGAAAGTGGAGTCCTTATGCGGATACCCCTTTAAGTGCTTCTTGGACGCATACAAGGGGTATCATCAAATCCAAATGCGGGTGCCACCTACCAGCGACTGGTAGATAACGCGTTCGAGGGGCAAGTGGGCCGCAACCTGGAAGTCTATGTCGATGACCTTGTTATAAAGAGCCACACCGAAGACGAGTTGGTGCGCGACATTGTAGAAACTTTCAGGGCACTGCGAAAAATCAATATGAAGCTAAATCCTAAAAAATGCACTTTTGGGGCTACAGAAGGCATGTTCCTCGGATACTTGATAGAACCTGACGGCATCAAGCCGTGTCCAGAAAAAACAAAAGCTGTCAGCAGACAAGTCACTCCCCTTGTTCAAAACACTCAAGAAGTGTACGAAGAAGGGAGACTTCCGTTGGACTACAGAAGCAGAGGAAGCTTTCACGCAGCTCAAGCAGCATATAGCAGCACTTCCCACGCCGTGCTTCTGACAGATAGGGACTCCGTACAAACACCGGTATACTTCGTAAGTAAAGCACTCAAGGAAACGGAGATCAACTATAGCGCAATGGAGAAGCTGATCCTGGCGTTAGTATTTGCCGCCAAAAGACTGCGCAGATATTTCCAAGCGCACCCAATAGTGGTAATCACAGATCAACCCATCAAACAGGTTATCTCTAAACCTGATGCGTCGGGGCGATTGCAAAAGTGGAGCGTGTTGCTAGGGGAGCATAACATCTCTTATAGACCACGCACCGCAGTGAAAGGACAGATACTGGCGGATTTTCTCATCGAAAAACCAGAAACTGATGCTGTACTCCCCCAGAGTGAAGCAAAACTCCAAGAACCATGAAGGGATACTATGACGCTAAAGTTCGAGGAGTCTCATTTAGACCAGGAGACTTCGTGTATCGTGCTAACGACGCAAGCCACGCGGAAGACACAGGAAAGCTGGGACCAAAGTGGGAAGGACCCTACGAGGTTACGGAAGCACTTGGAAAAGGAGCATACAAGCTGCGTGACATGGATGGGCGTGAGTTGCCCCGCACGTGGAATATCTGCAATCTCAAGAAATGCTATCTTTAGGGAAGTGCTCGCTGGGTATATGCGTACTCATTTTTTTTAAGACAAATGTTTTTTATTTTTGCAAGTATTAATTAAATGTCGCGGTTTCTAGCTAACTCCGCGACACAATTCACTTTACATGCTTATTGTGAGTATCTATTTATGTATCAATATTGTTGTTACATTATTCTGTGCCTACGCGGCGTGCATGCACCTAATAACCCCACGATGGGAAAAGGATGAGTACACCTACTAAATGACTCGTTGAGTAAGAGGGTTGCAAACCCATCAACATTGGATCATGAATCCTTGTTAAACACCTTTCTCTCAAGACGTTGGAGTAAGTTTAAATGCGCATTCCACGATGGATGCGCAGCAGCGCACACGGTGCACGTTTAACAAATTAGGAGTCAAAACTTTTGACTTCTTGATATGGTATTAGCGGTACGCCACATGTAATTGTAATGTCAACCCATACATGTAAACTTAGCATATTTTGCAGTCATGAACTTTGTAATACCTATGTTCACAACAATTTGACAAATAGCACATCACAAACACGTCTTTCATGCAAAGGCAAATAATTGTGCACAAACACATTGTCAACTTTTATAACTTATATTGTGTGCGTACAATCACACAAGCCACAACAACAAACAACCCATACTATGGGTCCCAAAGGATAACTTTTACAATGTGTTTGTGCACAATTATTTGCCTTTAACAACCCATACTATGGGTCCCAAAGGATAACTTTTACAAAAGAACCATGAGTTTGATTAAACAACATTTGCCAACATACACAAAAACGATAAGTTTGCACAAGGAAGAAAGCCTAGATGCTGTGACAACGACTTTGCTCTGAACTGCCAACTTGGTACGCAGCATCTCCAGCCTCCTCAAGCTTCCCCAGCAGTTCACTATCTTTAGGTGACACAGTCGCCACGCTAACTGGTACTCCATCAGAACGGGGGATGTGCGCTGCACCAACACCGCATAATATTGCCTTGCCCTTCACCCCCTTCTTCTTAGCAAGCCTTATGGCGTGGGCCTCTAACGACTCCTTCAACGGAATCTCCTTCTCAAGTGCAAAAGGATTAAGGATGTCACGCGGACAGGCAAAGATAGGAACCTGCAGTTGCGCCACGTCCGGCTTGAGAAAGTAATCAGGCTGGGCCTCAGCGCCCTCGGTGGCATGCCTAGCCAAGGTTAACCCCGCCATTATCACATCTATGGGGTAATCCTGGTCACGCTCCAGCTGTGCAATCTGAGGCAGCTCTAACAATTTCATCGCCTCCATCGCAGCAACAAGCTCCTCATATGCATTATCATTATATCCAGGTACCTGTGCGGCAGGCACTGTCAGCAACTTCTTTTCATGCAGTTCCTCCACCGCTTCCGCCTTACCACGTGCCAATGCACACTTCACAACATCCCCAAAGGACTGCTTGACCTCCTGAGATTCCAAAGCGCCCATGGCAGCAAGGCGCAGACCATGGCTTATGAGCCACCTGCGCTCAGCAATAGCGGACAACATGTGAGGGTAAAGCTCCTCATCATACTCAATACTGAGTTTGCGTAACTTCTCCTCCTGCTTCTCCAACAGCTCCTCCACTCTCTGGCGAAACTCATCCAGCCCAGCAAAATGGTTGTTCTTACCCCCCTCCAAATACTTCACTGCCCAGTGACAACTTGCCTTGTAATCCGCAGAATTCGCACGCTCTTGCTCTACCTTGACAAGCAGTGCCATTTTTTCCTCGGCAAGCTTTTGTGCATGAGACCTCGACGACTCTGCCTCAGCCTGCGCATCTGCCAACTGTGTCTTCAGCAGCAGAATCTCTTCATCCTTCTGTACACTCTGGCTGCGCTCACTAGAAAACCTTGCTCTCAGCTGCGCCACCAGCGCGGCTTGCTGCGCAGTGACCATATCAAACTCCTCCATAAGCTGATCCACTGGCATACCCTCAAATGCCTTGGGACCTGTCTCCCGATCCCTCCTTGATATGTCATCAGCAGTCAAGGGACTAGCCTGGGGAGGGGACTGTCCAGCATGCGTCACCGGCGCAGAGGAATCGCTAGTAGCCTCGACACTGCGCACAAATAGCAAACAACCAACCAATAATGAGGATTCCACCTTACTTTATTATGATTGCGTACAATACACACTATTACTGGACGGACATCGAGGCTAAATTACTTACTTGAGTGGAGGAGTCTCGGTCACCTCCTTAGCAGCAAGCATGGGTGGCGCATCCGGGGTTTCCTCCTCAGTCGATGTACTACCACCTAGACTGACATAACGCACCCTCTTTGACGTGCCCGCGCCACTCATATTTAAGTTTGTCCCTAAAGCGTTTTGAAGTGACCTCCAAAACCTAGACGCAAATCGAACTAATCGCGGTCTGAAATGATCGACAATGGAACCCCATGCCGAACAACAACTTCCTTCAGATACTGCCGGGAAGTTTTTTCCCTACTATCAGTCTTCTTCATCGGCAAAATTAGCTAAATAGTCAACCGATCGACAATTAACCAAATAGAAATCATAACCACTAATGTTCTCAGGAAGGCCCGTACCAAATCCATAGTAATTACGTTCCCCGAACTTCCATTCAGGAATTATAGTTGCTGCAGAAGTCCCGACGGGCAACTGATGCTCGACCTTGACTTTGGCACACGTAAGGCCAAATTACTAACATAGTACAATGTCGCTTTCATATCGGCCACCAATATAATTTCTTCAGAACTTGATACATTTTGTCAGAACCCGGATGAATAGAATATTTTGACTTATGAGACTCGTGCATAATCAAGTCTCGTAGTCCGCCAAACAACGGCAACCACACACAATTTTCAAAATACTGAATCCCGTCGGAGTGAATCTCGAAGATAGGCTTCAACAGTCGGCCAGAATTTTCCGCTTTGACATTTTCTTGTTTCATAGCTTCCAATGGCCCATGAGTATCCGTTCGGAAAGATCGTGTAGTAACATCAACCAAGTATCGAACCCTCAAAGTTTCTCTCGAACTTTCCTGCTAAGAGCATCGGCTACCAACATTGGCTTAGCCGGGATGGTTAACGTAAATCGCCAATCATAATCACTTAATAGCTCAAATCCATCGTCGTTGCCTATCATATTTAGCTCTTATTTGATCCAAATGTATTGTAAGCTCTTATGATCGGAGTACACAACACACGTTTGTACATAAGGTAATGTCTCCAAGAGCCTAAGAGCAAAAACCAGCAGCACCGAATTCAAGATCATGAGTAGTGTAGTTTTCTTCATGAGTTTTCAATTGCCGGGAAGCATAGGCAATCACTTTATCCCGTTGCATAAGTACCGCACCATAACCCTTGAGTGATGCATCGCAATAAACCACGAAATCATCAGGACCCTCGGGCAAAGCTAAAATTAGAGCAGTACATAGATCTTGCTTAAGCTTTTGGAATGCTTCATCCTCATCCGCACCCCACTCGAATCTCTTATTCTTCTGATAAGTTTGTAAGAGTCGGCTTTGCGATCAAGAAAATCCCTCGATGAATCTTCTATATAGCCGGCTAATCCCATAAAATTGTCTACTTCAGTTTGGCGACTCGAACACCAATTTTTTGACACTTCAATTTTTGCGGGATCAACATGGACGCCTTCCCTATTAAACCATGGCCCAAGAATTGAACGACTCCAACCAAAATCACATTTTGAGAATTTTGGCGTACAATTTCTCTCTCTTGATCAGGTCCAAAAGGATCTTTAATGCTCCACTTAGTATTTCTCCCTAGGGTCTTGGAGTACATGAGAAGTCGTCGATAAATACGATCACAAATTTATCAGATATAGGCTTGCAGACACATTCATCAAATCCATGAACAACTGCTGGTGTGCATTGGTTAGACCAAACGGCATCACTTGAGTTCATACTGACCATACCTTGTTTCGAAAAGCGGGTGATGGGAATATCATCTTCTCCGAAACGCGCATTTATGATACCCCTAACGTAGATCAATTTTCGAAATATACACTTGAAACCTTGAATTTTGATCGAATAAAATCGTCAATTCTCGGGAGAGGATAACGGTTTTTGACCATCAACTTATTCAGTTCACGATAATCGATACACATACGAAATGACCCATCCTTTTTCTTTACGAACAATACCGGAGCTCCCCAGGGTGACGAGCTCGGGCGAATAAATCCTTTTTCCAACAATTCTTTCAATTGCTCAACAATTTCCTGTCATTTCTGACCGGGGATTTTTTTTTTAGCTAAACGATAGTGCACGAAGTCAACTGGAGCAGCACCCGACACGAGATCAATTTTGAATTCAACTTGTCGAGATGGGGGAAGTCCCGGCAAGTCATCAGGGAATACTTCTGGAAAATCACAAATTATCGGTACATCTTCAAGACGTTTCTCAGATTTCTCCTTCTCGGTAACGTGAGCTAAGAGTAGATGACATCCTCTTTCGATGTATTTTCTTGCCTTAATACAGGATATCACTTTTAATCGGAAGAATTGCTATCTGAATCCCCTTAACCACTACCAACGTTCGATTCTTAATCGGAATGTGCACCTCCCTTTTTACCCACAGATGATAGACGGCATCATTATCAGCTAACCAATCCATGCAATTACGCATTCAAAACCACCAAGTTCTATAGGCATTAGATCGATTTTAAAATAGGTGTGGTTGACTATATTAAAGTGCACCCCATTAATATGTATAGTAACTGGCGATCCTTCCGTCGGCTAACTCGACCTCATAACTAGCACTTATTCTTTCCGGTTCGTTATCAAATAAATGAATAAGACTAGTATTTATGAAACTCTTGTCCCGACCCCGATCAAACAACATTTTAAAATAAATGATTATTAAGCAGAAACATACCAGTCACCACATTTGGGCCTTGAGCTTGATCAACATCTTTCACGGCATAAATATGGCCACTTGCATTCCTTCCATCCAGCTTCTTCTTCTCGGGACACAATTCACTGTTGGCGAGGTGATTCGGGTCCCCACACTTGTAACAAACCTTAATCGGCTCAGTATTAGCACCAGTGGCTACTCCTTTACCATGACAATCCCTAGCAATATGTCCCCTTTTTCCACATTTATTGCATTTCACCAACAATTTCCAAAATGGAACCACGTTTGCAATCCTATTGCACTTCGGGCGTCCCTTCCTTGGTTCACATTTTCACCTTGAGCTTGAGTCATGGCCCTAGCACCTCCATTCCTTCGGTTATTGTTTTGATTGTGATGGTGGTTGTCACGGTTGTCTCCACGGTTGTTACCGCGATTGCCTTGATTTCCACCTTCCTATTTTCTCTTGTTTTGCTCAGCATTCTTTTCCTTCCATCCTTGAACTTTCTGCTCCATAAGACCATGTGCCATCCTTATAGCTTCATTTAGGGTAGTTGGCTTAGAAGAATAGGTCTCACCCTGAAATGTATGATGCAACACCCTTGATATATTGACTGATCTGCTTTTTGATAGATGGAACAAACCTCAGGACATAGAAAACCAATTCGTGAATCGTTGGTAGTAAGCTCTATGTCCATGGTCCCTTAACCCTTAAATTTCTCAACTCATCTTCCATCCTTGATAATTTTCTTCTTCAGACAGAATTCTTCCACAATCATCTTCTTTCATATCATCCCATGATTTCCCGTTTGCCTCTGTAAACCGAGGTGGGCAACTTGAAGTGTTTTCCACCAGGTTAAAGCTCTTACCTTGAAGGGTAGCCAATCAACAAACTTGACTATGTTCCTTCAGCGCATTCGCTGAATCCCAAAAGTACATTCCATCTTCTCGAAACCAACGACAAAGTTCATAGCCCCTTCTTTTCCAAGAATTTGGTAGGACCACATTTCAAGAACTCGAGAAAGTATAATCCCCTAGCCTGTGTGTGCCTTTCGGAGACCTCCTGCATTGCCTAAGCAAAACTCTTCCTTCCACGTTCCAGGACTCCTCCAGCACCTGTCGTGGTCTCCCTGGTGGCAAACGATCTTCGCAAGAGCTTTCGCCACTACGTCGGAAACTATCTTGGCAATAGCAGCTTGAGTCATTGTTTAGGAAGCCATGATTCTATCACAGACACAAGAAAAGAAAAGGGTAAGTACTCATAACCATTGGTATAATAATAACCTTACAGAATAATAAAATTATCATATGAGCACTAATCAAAGGAAGCGAACATTGGAAAATCATATAAGCAATCACAACACAGTAATTAAAGATCAAAGTAGTTATCTTCATTGAGCACCCAAAATTAGTACAATGCTGCAGTGTTTTACAAAACGTGACCTAAACATGACTTAGGTCATTACTAGCACTAGTACTATGTCAACTAACCGACAGGCCGGTTTAGTGACTACATGATCCAATAAGAAGAACTACTAATAATACTAAGCTACTAGGAGTCATCCTACATAAATCCGAATAGAACTGCGGTGTTTACATAGAGAACAAATACAGAAACTGGCAAGCAACAAGGTCCACATACTAAAACCAACAAGGTAAAGAAAGGAGAATAATGACTACTACTCCCTGTCCCCGCTGAGGCGGTCTTGGAAGTCCTCTTCTCCAACACCAGTTGAGGCGCTCTTTCCTCCTTGTGCATGTACTCATCACGGTACCACGCACAATTTTGCATCTCAGCCCAGTAGTCTGCAACTACTGGTTTGATTGTCCTGGATCATTAGAGCGTCCTGCAGAGTCTGCATTGCTCCCTCCAAAGCATCAGTCTAGGTGAGTCCCCTCACCGCAATGGCAAGGCTGTTTAGTCCGCCTCAATATCACTCACCTCCACTATCGGTCCTCATTAGCCAAACTTTCCCTGCCTCTCTCTCATTTATCCATCTCTCTCTATAAGTCGTCACTCACCTGAGTCTGAGCTAAACGAATAGCCGTAGATGGACCCCAACGCTCTGATAGGGAGCTGTGGGCGGTTAGCGCAATCCACAACAGCACCAAACCTCATCCTCAATCATCCATCTCCTCTTCGTCCAGACTCCGAGTCTACCATCGGCTTATCCATCACTCCCTATGTACATCCCCCCAACTAATCCACCATTATTATTGTTGTTGTTAGCAAAGTGTGCATGGCCTGGATTCGGTACAAACCCAATGTTGAAGTTTGGCACGAGAGCATTCGCGTCGTCATTTGGAAATAGGTTCGCCATGATAATCTGCGGATACGAGGAATATATATAAGGTCACCATATTTAATAACATTTATACAAAGTATGAATGTATGCAAAATATATGAATTTATGCAATACATTATTTAGATATGAGAATTTTAAAGTATGATGAAAACTTTAATATGTAAAGTTTAATAATCAATATATATCTCGATATATATCATAGTATTTATTAATAAATACTTAGTGATAATACACCCGCAATATATAATGCTAGAAACGTAATTGCAAGAACGACTTGGCTGGCATCTCGAGGAGTTTGCGCGCTAAAATTTGAAAATAAAGTTATAGTTTAGGTTTTGAAAACGACCTAGTTCTCTATAACTTATGGCTCTTATACTAATCTTTAACACCCCAAATTTACTCGCAGAGAACCAATATTTTGGTGATAAACTCATAGCACAATAGTCACAAGAATATAAAGAACAACTCAAAAAGAGACGTTTTAAACCAACATGCGTCATATTACTAAATAAAGTTTCAACAAGATGTCCCATGAACGTTACCCAAAAGAAACATAAAAAGTTATCCATTACAACCAAACTTGTTTTTTAGCAAAGGAGTCAACTTTTAATATTTGATAAACAAAATCTAGCACAAATCCTCCTTTTTATTGCCTCCAAGCCTCCAGACTTCAATTACATAAGATAGACATGCTAAAAAGTCAACACGAAGTTGAGTGAATTCATAGGTTTTATGAGTGATAAAGAGTTGAACACATGCATTATAATAGTCATAAGCATTATATAAACTTGTGGGCCAAACAAGCTATTAACCAACAGTTGCATTGAGCTTGTGCCACCGATCCTATTCCGCATAATTAAGATAAGCAAAATCATATACCAACAATATTCATAATTTACCCCCAAGGTTAGGTATTACGTCATATACCTACCAAAAATCTCGACACAATAGGTCCGTACATTGGGACTACTCACAAACAGATCCAAAGCCCAAAAACCGAACCGGGCTGCTTAACCCATAGCGCTATTTATTGTGCAAGCGGCTACCCATCATAGGTAGTTAACGGCTCACGATTGGGGTCTTTTGACGTAAAGCTACTCAAGCAACATACCACATATAATTGGGTCCAAGCATACAAGAAAACTACTTGTGTTTATTTTAGAAAACTAGCATGTATCTCCCTCGCGGGGTTTAAGAAAAATATTTGAAAAGCGAGGCTATGAACTCACCGTGATAAGACGTGACGATCAGTAAATCACAAAAGAAAGGAACGTCGAAAAATAATCAACCGCGACCTAAAATAACGGCGCGCATTAAATTATAGTCGATAAATATTTTTCGACATCATTACATATATAATAGTAATATATTGATCAATTAGTTTAGACATTGCATACTTTTAAATTTTCAAAATATTAGTAGTTTATTTAGCCTTCTTTTAAAATCCAATAAAAATATGAAGTCCACATGAGGCCAACAAGCCCATTATGATTAATTGGGTTGGAAAACTTAAAGTCCAGATCTTAAAGTATAATTTATGATCTAATAGGTTGGCCCAATAAAGCCCAAATGGGTTAAACTTACATATTTAAGCTTATAGTGGTTAAGTTGGTTATATTGGGCTTTTAGGCCCAATTCAACTTAAGGCATCCCGATTCTAGAAATTTTCGAGTTTGGGCTTCGGGTTAGTCTTATGATCAGTAGGTTACACATTTTTATAAGTCCTGACAAGTGGGTCCTACCACCTCGGGTTTTTACCCAAAAGTTATTCATAAGTTTTCCCGCTTTTAGTACTAATTTATGGTTTTCATCTTACGAAAGTTGTCGTAATTTCTAAACCGTAAAGGGTGTCGACTTCATATTTACCTTCCCGGATTCATTTATGAGTCTATTTTACTGAGTTAAGGGTTTCATTACTAAACTTATGCCAAAATATGATCTAAAGGCCTAAGTTTTACACTAGTGTCAAGTCTAATTTTGGCCTGCTAATTTCGGGTTCACCGTTTCGGCCGCCATTTGCAAACCGTAAGGAACTGGAAAACCATCCAATTGTATTACGTTCTACATAAGTTTGGCTACAACTCTTAGTTTTACCTTTTTAGGGGTCAGTATACAAATTTTATGAGTTTTGGGTCGTACAAAACAGTACGTCTGTTTTTGACCTAATATACCATTTTGTCCATAACTTTCTCATCGGGTATCGACACGAAATGGTCCACCCGGAAAATCATCACAAGACATTTGTCTACAACCATATGAGTCCAATACACCTCCACAACCTACTGATCTATTTCAAATCCCATGTTTTCTAGTGATCAAAATTTCCTAATGTCTAAATCCATTCTAGGGCTCATATAGCTTCATTTTAAGAAGTTAAATCATGCATGCAATGTACCAACTCAATCAATACCAATATATACTTTCATTTACAGTAGCTAAATGTATAAAATACATATGATAAAATAAAATTTTAAATTGAATTATCAAGAGAAAAACCTCATAATTGATCAAGGTGTAAATTTTTGAAACAACCAATTCCAAAACCAAGCTTATTACCCTAACTCCTTATCACTCCAAAAATCACCAAAGCAACACTCTAATTTATACTAGATCATCATTTCTATGACATGCATGAACCTCTTCAATATAACACTCCAATTCAGCCCCAAAACATCATTAATACAAAGTTTTATGGTTTCCAAATGAAGCTTATAATGTAAGAGATAGAATGGTGCAAGAATAACTAGTGATTGGTGTAGAAAATTTGCGTGAAATGGGTGTTTTGTGGGTGAGAGTGGACGGCAAGGGGGAGAGAAACAAGAGAGGTTTATAAGTTTTGTGTGTGTTAGAATGAGAGAAAGAATGAAATGGGATTTTTTATAAAAGTTAGGCATGCAAAGTTATAAGAAAAACAAGACAAGTGTCTTTCCTTTCTTTCTCCCTATGCCACGCCACAAAGGAGGTGGCTAAGTGGAAATTTTGATTTTTTTATAAATTGAAATTTTAGTATCTAGGGTATAAAATTTAAGATAGGTAGGTAGTTTTGAGGCTAACGGGTATTAACGTGAAATATAACGAGAGTTAAGGCGGAATCACGAAGTAAAAACGAACAATATAAAAATAGTTCTACATTAAACGGGATACTTTACTGAAATTTTTTAATTACGTAGGGTTCGAGATGGATAGTTATTCTAACGTGGCTCGTAAATAATTAAAACGACGATTTTAATAAAAGATGACTAAAATGCAAAAGCAAATTCTTTAAAATTTATAATATGATTACGAGACGAGAAATAGTAGTGACCTTAAATACGGAATGTTATAGTATTGGAATGATCTTTCAGCTAATCTCATGCTCATTTTGGTAGGTTTAAGAGTTTCGAGAGATAGTTTCGCATATAATGAATATGGCATAAGGTTAATGCTAGCACCAAGATCGGCTAAAGCATTACAGGAGAATGTTTTGTTGAAATTACTTGGAATAAGGAAACTTCCGGGATCTCTGAGTTTTGGTGGAACTTTATTTTGGATCATTGCTGAGCTTTCATCGCTTAAGAAAGCGGCATAAATTTGTTCAATTTTGTGCTTGTTGCTTATTAGTTCCTTGAGAAATTTTCCATAGTTAGGCATTCCGGCTAAGACGTCGATAAGAGGTACATTGATTCGAACGACACGGATCATGTCAAGGAATTTTCCGTATTGGGCTTCTATTTTTTCTTTCTTTAGACGTTGAGGATACGAGATTTTTGGTTTGTATGGTTTGGGTAACGGAGTTTCTTTAACTAGTTTTAGATTTTGAGCCTTTGGTTGTGGTTTATGTTCTTCATCTTCTTCATCTCTATCGAAGTTGATAGGGGTTTCAGAATCATTTTGTTGATCATTTAGGTTAACTGGTGGGTTATAGGATTTACCACTTCTTGTGAATACAGCATTCACATGCTCATTGCGAGATTGTGATGGTTGATATGCTTTTGAATTGTACCCTTTTGGATTTGGTTGAGTGTTACTTGGAAGGGATCCAGAAGGTCGACCAGATTTCTTGTCAGCAAGTCTGTCAAACTTAGTTTTAAGGTTCTGGATTGAAGCTTGATGATTTTTGGCTACTATTTCGAGTTGAGTTTTGAGGTCCATGAACGTTTCTTTGACAAAAGCGCTGGTTGATTGTTGAGATTTCATGAAATCATTGAATTGTTTCTGAAGATCATAGTGTTTATCATCGGTATTAGATCGGTAGTTGTCTCGGTTATAACTACTCCGTTCGCTTGAACGCCAATTATCGCGATTCGAGTCTCGGTCGCGGTAATCATTATAAAAACGAGTCTTACGAAAGGTTTGCATGAATTTGGCTTCTTCTTCTCGGGACATAGGTATGTTATATTCATCAAGATCGGGTTTTGTTTTTTTAGCATTCGATTGAAGTTCTTTATACTGAGAATCCATTTTCAGGGTCATGGCATCCATTCTGGCCATAATTTTGTCAGTATCAGAATTACTGCTACCTTACTGCTACCTTCATCGGCGAAAGAAACAGTTTTCTTATGAGATGATTTGGTTTTTTATTTTTAGCCCAGTTGAGCTTGAGTAAGACTTTGGCTTTGAGAAGCTGATAAGCTTGATTTGGTGTTTTATAGAGGAAAATACCACCGGCTGCGGCATTCAGAACTTCTTGGGTTATTTCGCTGAGACCATGATAGAAGATTTTTATAATATTTCCTTTGGAAAGATTGTGACCATGGCAGTTTTAGAGCATTTCCTTTATACGAAGCCAAGCATCGGTTAGAGATTCATTTTCATGTTTAGAAAAAGCTTGGATTTCTCCGAGGAGTCGGTCAAAAGAGCTGGGGGAAAGAATCAGCTAATGAAAGCGGTTTGAAGCTCATCCTACATTTTGATAGTCCCTTCATTGAGTTCGTCCAGCCACGTTTTTGCTTCTCCAGTTAGTGATAGGGGAAACATCATCAGGCGGACGGCTTCATTTTTGGTATCTCTGTATTTAAACATATCGCAGATTATGAGGAATTCATGAATGTGTTTAAGAGGATCGGTTTTTGTTCTACCATCAAATTGGTTTCTTTTGACAAGAGTCAAGTGGTTACCTTTAATAGCAAATCCGTTTGCGGTTTCAGGAATAGTGATTACGGAACCAGGGTTCGGAGCGACAACATGGTCGGCAGCCTACACGGGTTCATCATCCATTGGATTGTAATTTCGAAGAATATCAAGGAAGTGACGGAAGTAATTGATGTTAAGAATTGGCGGGTAGACAATTCTTGGATTTTGTGGTGGATTGTTTCTTTAACTGTATGAAACTCTTCTGTTTCGTCGATGAAGTCTTTGATTCATAGTACATTCAGGTTCGGGTAAAGGTTCAACAAGTTCAGAATTGGAAGCACGTGTATGCATCTAAGAGAGAAATTGTTTGGGGTCAGTTTGCCATAAAACTGTACGGCGATTTTTGAAAAAGTGGGGGAGTTAAAGTAATATGCCAGGGTTAACTACAAAACAGCTTAAAAATCCCTGGCAACGGCACCAAAACTTTGATGTGAATCAAAAGCTTTAAATTTTCAATGACTGAAAATACCGATTTTATTATAGGGAAACACACGGGTAAAAGTATAACCCACGTATGTAGTATAATATTTTTAGGTAAGACCAGGTCGTCCACAGGGATTTGATTAGTGTTTAGATAATCAGAAAGAAAATAAACTTTAACTAGAAAATAACTTTTTGTTTTACCAATGATAATAAAGATGACTACTCGGATAGTTGGAAATAATTTATAACTTTTTGTTTTACCGAATATGTTTCTGT
>BQNB010162330.1:0-14573 GCA_026074375.1 Tanacetum coccineum | reverse complement strand
ACATGCTCTATTGTCTCGCCAACGGCAAACCTTTCAATCTTGCCTATTTTATCGCTCATCGAATGGTAAGTGTGACTCAAAGCGCATAAATGACCCTTTCCTATGCCATGCTTCTTACAAGACTCTTTAAGCATGTCCAAACCAATCACCCTTATCCATTACCCAACGAATTCTATCTTGTTGATAATGTGATGATTCCCCTCTCAAGCAAAAGAGTATATCGTTTCAAAAATAAAGGTAAGAGACCACGTCTTCCAACTCCAACTCCTTCTAACTCTTCTGGGTCTTCCCAATCACCTCCAAATCAAGAACTAGTACCAATCCAAGTTGTGATCCCATTGACAACTACACTCTTGACCCTATTGCCTACATGAACCAACTTCCGCAAATTGAAGGAGGAGAATCCCTATAATTTAAGCAAACCAAGGGGTTGTTCAAGTGTCTTTTCCATTTCCTCTGCAAGAAAAAGTAAGGAGTGATGTCCGGAAAAACATTTTATGATTTGGTATGTTCCTAAAACTACTTTGGATTATGTATGATTTGGTACAATGTTTTAAACTATTATGTTTGGATCATTTCCGTCCTCATTAGTATTGATTATCTTTGGATATCCTTTGCATCATTCTACCTCTATTATGGTTTCTACATGTGTTTGTATGTGCAAATATGATATGAAATGGCTTGAGCAAAATCCTAGTTTTCATTTAAGGGGCGTTTGGCTAGCTCTCATTTCTAGGTCTAGCAAAATAGGAATAGGCTTAACTCTCCCTAATCATGCTTAAAATTGAGAACATTAGCTTCCTGCATATTCACTCTAGTATCTAGATTAAGAGTACCAAAGCTTGGACAATATAGTTCATCATCTGCACTGGCCGGTGCTCTTTGCAGCAAGCCGGTGCTGTTTGGCCAAAGGCACCGGCCAACCGGTACTACAGTAAGCGTTTTGTCGTTTTTGAGGTTCCAACTTTTCAAACAAAAGTCATAAACATGCTCACTAGACTTGCCTCATTACTGCAAGGTAGTTGGTTTTGCCTTGTTTGACCTTAAAATGGGTTATAATGATTATGTTTAGTTAAAAAGTAGTGGTTTAAGCATTTAATGTTTTGCATGCATTTTGATTATAAATTAAGGGTTTGAAAATCATCTTCCTCACCTCCCACAAACTGCAAATCTTCTCTATACATCCTATTATTACATTCAAAAACAACAATGGCCTCAAGTGCGTGCTCCTCTACTGAAAATCCACCCAAAAAGGCTCCTAAAGAAGTCACCTACATTGATCTCACTTCTAATGAGGCCTCACCACAACAACATCATGCCACAATCGACACCACCCTTGCACTTATAATTCCACCACCTATGCCGAACATGGTAGAGCCTTTTGCATCACCTTTGGCTCCAAGAGCCCTTGTTTTCACCACTCCACTAAACACCCCCAATGACCCTCATCCCTTTCTTTATTCATTGAATAATGCTCCACCACGACCAATGAACCCATCTCCCCACTCTTTAACACAAAACCTTCCTCAACCATCTCAAAATGAAGCTCCCATTGAGCTAACTATTCCTTCACTCAACCCAAACTCTCACCAAGTCAATACTCAACCCAACCTTTCTGTGGAAAGGGAAATTATCCAACAAGAGATTCACAATCTCTAAGCCTACCACCAAAACCTTCAAGAGGCTATTTTCTCAGGTCAATGAGGCACAAGGTGCTAAGGATACATTGGGGATACTCTTTTGGGGAGTCATGCATAAATGATTTAGAGTCATTACATCTTGGAATATTTGTTATGATCTAAAATCTTTGTCATTTAAATGTTGAACAATTTAAGCCGTTGTGCTTTATATTAAACAATTTTAATAAATCCAATGTAATGTATTTCAAACGACTCTTTTAGAGGTCGTTCTCATATCTTGTACTATTGATCTATGATGTAACGCTCCCAGACACATTATTCCGCTGCGACCCTATTTGGGGTGTTACATATTGGTATCTAGAGCCAAGGTTTATAGAGAACCAGGTCAAATGTTTTTACTTGGACTATAACCGTTTTCAAACATGGCATCATACAAAGGGATTTTCATGGGACATTCATTCATGCATTACTTGTTGCATTAGTTAGATATACTAGATGATGCATGGTTCATATATGTGCTTATAATATATTAAGTATATTATTATTGGTCTTATATATGTACTAATGTAAACTCTATTTGAGTGTTATAGATTCTGTCATGTCGTCAGATTCAACATCATCCGAGGTTACGTATACATCTATATCATCTTACGGAGACCCGTTAGCATGGGCTGTGGACTTGTTTGGACTCCAGGAGCCCGACTCACTAGAGGCTGCACCGGCATCACCAGATTACGTGCCTGGCCCTGAGGAGCCAGAGCAGGCACCACCTTCGCCAGATTATGTTCCAAGTCTAGAGTACCCCATGTACTTGGCACCAGCTGATGACGAGATTGTTGATAAGGATTAGCCTTATGCTGATTATGCCTCACCCGCTGCCCTGTCTCCAAGGTACATTGCTGACTCGGATCCCGAGGAGGACTCTGAGGAAGGTCCAGTAGACTATCCAGTTGATAGAGGTGACAACGATGATGATGACTCCTCTGGTGATGATGATGAGAAGGAGGAGGCTTCGGAGAAGGAGGAGGAGCATCTGGCTCCGGCCGACTCTGTCGTTAAACCCGTTGTTGACCCTGTTCCCTCTTCCAAGGAGACAGAGCCGTTCAAGCAAGCGTTTTGAAGACCGAAGTGAGTCTGCGGCTACACCACTATCACCACCGGCATGTTGTACCGCACTGCTATGTATATCTATCCGACTCAACGGCACCTATGCCTTGTTCCATAAGAGGAGGAGGTCAAGAGACTTCTTGCCTTACCACCACCACCATCACCACTCATCTCACTATCACCACCCTTTGCAGAGGAACGCCTTGCTAGGTGTTTAGCTGCACCTGCACTTCCATCATCACCACTTCCTATAGTACCTCACCCATATGGTAAGCCCTAACCATGTGCGTGCACCCCTAGGCTTCAGAGCTGCCATGTAGATTTGAGAGCCTCATCACCATCCATCATCATTATCCACTACATTCCATCACACCATTACCACTCACCACCATCACTAAATACTACATTTACCACCACCTGTACCCACATTATTACCATTACCATCATCACCACTACCACCACTACCAGCCTCACTGTTCATACCACCACCAACCGACCGTAAAGAGGACACTCCCGAGGCCGAGTTACCACCTCGTAAGAGGTTATGTCTGACTACTCTCACATCGAGGTATGAGGTAGGGGAGAGTTTCGACTGCTGCTCCTAGACCTGCTAGAGGTCATGGGATAGACTATGGGTTTATCGGCACTCTGGATGCCAAAACCAGACGTCAGAGGGCCAAGGAGGTTGGCTATGGCATTAGGGATGTTTGGGTAGACCCGACAGAGGCTGTTGAGGAGGTAGCACCAACGACCCTCGAGGGGGTTAATGCTAGAGTGACCGAGCTCGCTGTAGTTCAAGAGCAGGACACACAGGATGTTTATGCTGTGATAGAGGATACTCAGGATAGACAGACTCAGTTGTTTCAGAGGGTCGATGGATTGGTCGAGGATGGACAGTTTCCTATTGAGACTAGGCAACGACTATTGGATAAGGAGGCTCTGGTTATCCGAGAGGCTGGGAGCATAACTTCTTTGTTGGGTTTAGTTTCGCAGTGGCACGGTAAAACTCAACATATAGGACTCCTACACAGATGCAGTTCACTATGAAACAGCACATATAGGACTCATACACTATGACTAAGCTAGTTCTATCCTAGGGTTTACACTTCTCATGTCGTATTAATCGCTATCATTATGTTACCGGAGCGAAGTATATGGGTTTTATGCCCAGCTAGCACGGCAGTAGGACATGTATTTCATTTCTTGTATCAACAATCATGTTATGTTTTTTTTTCCAAATATATATGGAGTGTGTAGTTTATGCTCATGTCGATCTCAATTCGTTTATGTTTGTGATCTCAGTCATGTTATATAATCACAGTGTGATTGATCATGTTATATATAAATAATGTATTATATTATGATTATGTCATCCTCAATTCTGTTACGTGTTGTGATCCCTATCATTATATAATCACCAGTGTGATGTGATCTTGTATATATACTGTTGATACCCATGTCATGTTGTAGAAATGTTTTATGAAAAAAAAAAACCCCCCTTACGTATTGATATGTTGTGATCTAGAACAATATGCCACCTAAAGGAGATCCTCTTGCTACAGCAAGATTGCTGCTGCTGCTGCAAGGCTGCTGCTTTGCTGGCTAGCGGCTGCTACCACCTATGACAGCTGCTTTGCTGTCGAACAGCTAAACGTAAGCAAGAGTGTATGCGGAACTTGCTAATCATGAAGACTCTTCGAAATAAGACACTAATGGTAGCGACGGAAGCCACAATTCTGCCCTAGGGGACAACTGGTAACTAAGGAACAGTACGCGCTTTCGGTGTGAGTGTACGTACAAGGATTTCTAAATTGGCAACCCCGTTCTTTTAAGGTACTAGATGAGTGGTGTGTGTCATAATGGTTCAGAAAATGGAATCAATGTTCCATAAGATCAATTGTGCTGTGGAGAACCAAGTTAAGTTTGCTACATGCACTTTCCTTAGAAATGCTCTAACATGGTGGAACTCCCACATGAAGACTGTTACTCAAGATGTTGCTTATGCTATGGACTGGAAGGCACTAAAGAAGATGATGACAGTCAAGTACTGCCCAAAGGGGTGAAACAAGAAGTGTGAAATTAACTTCGGAACCTAAGTAAAAGGGTACGTGATTCGCGAGTTACACTCTGCGCTTTTTCAACAACCAAAAAAACAACAATCCCAAAAATAAAAAAAAAAAAAGACCCAACAACCACCACACATCCAAGAAGGAGGCTGCACTAATGTGGGAAGGATGTTTCCACAAGGAATCACATGAAGTTTGAGAAATATTGTTTGTGACTTCCTGATATGAATCGGGGAAAACGAGTGTCATATCAACCCAAGACGATAGAGAAAGCAATTGAGTTTGCTAATGATCAGATGGATCAAAAAGTCCTCACTATTACTGAAAGACAAGCTGAGCAGAAGAGAAAGTTGGAATTTAATGCTGGAAACAATCAGGGGCACCAACAACAAAACAAGAGACAGAACACTAGGAGGGCTTACACTGCTGGGCCTGGTGAAAAGAGGGAGTACACGAGATCATTGCCCTTGTGTACAAAATGCAACTATCACCACAAAGGGCCATGTGCTCCCATTGTAATACGTTTCAAAGAATATGGGCCGATACTGCACGTGATGTAGAGTTTTGGTCCCAATGGTAATAATAACAATCGTGAAGAACGTTACGGAACAACTCAAGAAGTGGCTGTCCTTGCATGTATTTTACAGCTTGGATCGATCTATGGATTCTGACAAATATCTAAAAGGGCAATCCATGCAAAGACCACCACTTTTTAAAAGTGATAGTTTTATTTATTAGAAAAATAGATTCGAAACATATGTTAAATCAGAAGATCTTGATCTTTGGCATGTTATTACTAACGGTGATTTTCAACCTATTGAACAAAATTCGGAAACCAAATTAGATGAGGTTATCCCTTTTAAGTGATGAACTTAAAAAGAGGCTTGCGAAAAATAATGAAGCCAAAATAGTTATTTACAATGCTTTGCCAAGAAAATAATATGAAAGAATTTTCATGTGTAATACGGTAAAAGAAATTTGGAAAACTTTGTTAATCATCCATCAAGGTAATAGCCAAGTCAAAGATAACAAGATTGACCTTTTGGTACAACAATATGAACAATTCGTCATTTCTAAAGACGAATCTATAGATAGTGCTTTTGCTAGATTTAATACTATTATTACTAGTCTTAAAGCTCTTGATGAAGGTTATTCTAGCAAGAACTATGTTAGGAAGTTTCTTAGGGCTCTACATCCTAAATGGAAAGCAAGGTCATGACGATTGAAGAGTCGAAAGACTTAACATCACTGTTACTTGATGAACTCATCGGGAATCTTAAAGTTCATAAGATGATCATCAAGAAAGATTCTGAAATAGTCAAAGCTAAGGGAGAAAGAAAATCTCTTGCTTTAAAGGCTAAGAAAGAATCTAGTGATGAGGAGTGTTCGACTTTCGGAAGTGAAGATGAAGAATACTCCATGGCAGTAAGAGACTTCAAGAAGTTCTTCAAGAGAAGAGGTAGATTTGTGAGACAACCTAGGAATGACAAAAAGACGCTTCAAAGAAGCCGAGATGACAAGAACGGTAAAGGTGATAGAAAATGTTTTAGATGCGATGATCCAAATCATCTTAATAGAGAATGTCCAAAACAACCGAAAGACAAGAACCAAAGAGTATTCGTCGAAGGTTCTTAGAGTGATAGCGGTGAAGAAGATGATGAAAAGATCAAAGATGAAACGTGTCTCGTAGCTCAAGCATAAAATGAGATATGCCTTGGAGTCGACTTGGAACCCGATGGGTGGATAAAGGATAGCGGATGCTCCAAACACATGACGGGTAACCGAAAGCTCTTCTCAAGCTACAAGGCATACAACAAAGGTAATGTAATTTTTAGTAGCAATCTTTGCGGTAACATCATTGGCAAAGGTACGATTTTGAATGACTCTCTCAAAATAGATAATGTAGAGCATGTAGATAACTTAATATTTAACTTGCTAAGTGTAGGAAAAGTATGTGATAATAAGTGTAAAGTAACTTTCTCTGAACATGATAGTGAAATCACTAAGGATGGTAAGGTTATAGGTAGAGGTATTAGGAAGAAAGGCTTATACGTGATGAAATTAGGAAATAAGCCTAAGGACAAAATTTGTCTTGCAACGATTGATAAAAACTCCACCTTGTGGCATAGGAGATTAGGTCACACTAATATGCATCATATTTAATCGTTAGCATCTAAGGAATTAGTTAGAAATTTACCTAAGCTTAAGTTTGATCAACATTTCTGTAATGCTTGCAAAATTGGAAAACAAGATCACGCTAGTCATAAAGCTAAGAATATAGTCTCAATACGGAGTTATCGATCACTTTGGTCCATCTGCCATACGGAGTTATGGAGGAAACCGTTACACCTTAGTCAGAGTAGATGACTACTCTAGGTATACTTAGACTAGATTCCTTAAGGATAAAACCGAAGCCTTTGATCAATCTCGAAAAGTAGATTTAGTATAGGAATTCACAAACCAATTAGGATGATACCAATAGTGTCATAAGAACCGACCACGTAGAGATTTTATACTGGAGTGCAATTGGAGATTTTGTAAATGACAATGGATTACACTAATCTTCTCAGCCCTAACACTCCTCAATCAAATGGCGTGGTAGAAAGGAAAATTAGGACACTACAAGAGATGAGTAGAACCATGTTGAATGAACAATAGTTACCACAAAAGTTTTGGTGTAACGCTAAAGATATTTCAACATATATCCTCAACCGAATTCTAATTAGAGCCATCTTAGAAAAACACCTTATGAACTCTTGAAAGGTAGGAAACCTACTCTTGATTATTTTAGAGTTTTTGAAAGCAAGTGCTTCATTTTAAGCACTAAAGACTACCTCACTAAGTTTGACCCAAAGTCATATAAAGGTGTCTTTTTAGGTTACTCCCAAAATAATAAAGCCTACATCATCCTTAATAAACATACTGAGAAAATCGAAGAATCACTCAACGTGAAATTCGATGAAACTCCTCCACCCTCTAAGACATCACCCTTGGTGGATGATGACTTAGATGAAGAAGAAGCAATTAAGGATGCCGAAAAGAAAATCTTAGAAAATGATATTGAGGATGAAACTTTAGAGATTGATGAAGTAGTCAATATTAAGGAATCTAGAAACCATCCATTAGAAAATGTCATAGGAAACCTTAACCAAAGAACTCTTAGGTCACAAGCCTAAAACCAAAGTAACTTCTTTTGTTTTATATCAGTTATAGAACCAAATAATGTAAATGAAGATTTAATGGATGAAAGTTGGATAATCGATATGCAAGAAGAATTAAATCAATTCATTGCTAATGATGTTTAGGAGTTAGTTCCACAACCTAGGAATATGACAATCATAGGAACTAAGTGGGTGTTTAGAAATAAGTTAGACGAGAACGGTATTGTTTCTCGAAATAAGGCTAGGTTAGTTGCTCAAGGCTATAATCAATAAGACGGCATCGATTATGATGAAACTTATGCCCCAGTTGCTAGACTTGAGTCTATTAGAATACTATTAGCTTATGCGTGTGTTTGTAAGAGTTTCCCAAGGTTCTCAAACCTTAATTTCAACACTTTCCACAATTTTTCCAAAGTTCCAACAAAATGCCAAAAATCCATAATCATGAGTCGTTTACCCGAAAATGACTATATTTGACCATCTTAACCATTTTCAATCCCGTATGTATCCGTAAACCCATTTATCCCTCCTAGAAGTTCAAGTTATTAAGTTTTCACCCATTAGGCCCGAAAGCCCGATTGTTAGTCCGATGTCATTTGTTAAGTCTTACATAACCATCCTCAATCCAATTAAAGTCCATTAGTGGATTCATTTGTCATTGGGACTTATAGGCCATTAAGAATTTTATAATTAGCCCGATAGTATGAAAATCAAAATTATTTATACGTGATTGGGCCGAAGCCTCATTATAAGTCTGAAATCACATTACAAGCCTGAAGTCAAAATATAAGCCAAAACCTTTATATAAGCCCAAAATATAAACCGGATATCAAAATAAGCCGAAACCAAATAATATAAGCCGAGACTAAATAAGCCGAAACCATATAAGCCAAACCTAAATAAGCCAAAACTATATAAGCCAAACCCAAATAAGCCGAAACCATATAAGCCAAAACCAAGTAATATAAGCCGAAACATATAAGCTGAAACCATAATAGGGCAAACCGAAACAAGCTGAGACCATATGAGCAAAACCAAAATAAGCCGAAAATAACCCAAATGGGCCAAGCCTGTTAACCTTTTTCTTTCTTTCTTTTCGTTGGGCCGAGACCAAACAAACAAGCCCAAAAGTAAAATAAGCCCTAAACTAGCTTATTTTTAAGCTACGTTTCGAAACAAGTCAAAATAAGCACTTGACACAAAAGTTATTTTACCGTCACAACCATGATATTAAAATGACCATTTTGTTTCTTCCCTTTTTGTCCACGCCAAACCACACGCACCCTTTTTCCATTTTGATTCAAACTTTTAAGCTTATATTTCTAACAAACGCGTTGTACAACCATGATTTGATCATTGTTTAGCTAACAAAAGTACAAGAATTTTAAAGTTTTGAAGACTTACAAGTTTTATGGTTTTTGGTTGGAATTCGACGCAAAGAAACAACCCAAACGTTGTTTTTATTACCCGAGACTATAAAAGTATCAACCCTTGAATGTTTTTTACTCTTAAATCTTGATCAAAATTTGAAAATGAAATGTTTTCTTTTTCTTGTGGTTTGTCCGGATATACAAAGAGAGAAATTGAGAGTTTTTTTTATTTGAGACATGCAAAGTGTGTATGTTTTGTGGTTATATAAAAGAACAAAAGGGAGGACATGGTGGTGGCTAAACTTTTGCTTTCCTTGTCCCCCTTATGGTCCAACCAAAAATTCAAACAAAAGGAATCCCATGAATATTTATTTGTCGTGTGTCGAGACTTAACACTGTGACTAGTTTAAACGACAACCGAAACCGAATGTTCACGAATCGACTCCCAATATACTAAAATGCGTTAAAATGTCTTAAGATCGACCAAAAGTAGATTTTTGCCATTTGTTTACTTAATTGTTAAACTCGTGCAGTTTTCCGTCTTCCTGACTAGTTTCTGGACGTAGTTTTTGAGATTCACGTTTTAAGACAACCGTTAATAAGAATCTTAAAAATAACTTATTTAAATAAGTTCATATAATCAACCCAAGGTATTTATTACGATTTCCCATTACTGTCGTGCCGGTACGCGTTGCGTGACGATTTTCGCGAAACACGGGAAAACTTCTCGGAAAGCATTAAAATGACAACATAAACATTCTGATACGGAAAGATTAATCAAAAGTGATTCACTTACGAAACTCTCTCAACACCCGGTTTAACTATAACCGTTCCATGCAAAATAAGTCAACCGAAGTTAACTTTTCAGCTTTCTCCAAGAAAACTAAAAAAATCAAAAGACACCGATATAATTATAGTATTTTAAAATACTAAGACCCATGAAAAATTTACCGGTTATCACACAAAGACATAGACCGTTCATTATTGAAATGGCGTCTTAAAAAAACACTGCCATCAGATATGCCTATGTATAATGACTACTTATGTAACAAAATTTCAAAGGAAAAGCAAGGCGACGACGAACATGTCAAGTTTAACACGTAATAATAACACTCTAAGTAACTTGTATATAGGATTATAATGAGAAATGGAAAGGGTACTTGAAGCTTTCACATGTTACATATACGTGTAAGGCTAAGAGAGAATCACTGCTCCGTGACGCTTCCCATGTTTTCTCATATGAGAACCCTACTCTAGCCGGCATATCTATTCATGTCAGATTTCTTATGATTTCCTATAATAATAAAATACCACACATAAACAAAAAATTACGGTCTTAAAAAAATTCAGTACTCAAAATAGATGATTGACAAAAAACATCACCTTTTCAACATCTTTTGGTTCTTGAAGCTTTGTACCCGTTTTCTTTAATTTAGGCCATATCCTCAACACATTTCCGCTATTACCAAATGTAAATTCTCATCATTCAGGAAAAAAAGGTAAATACACACAAATATCATAAACAACACATACCATGTGTAATCACCATACTCCTCCTTGTTGCAAGATACAATCAAAGCCTGTTGTTTACCAATATTAAAATTACATCGTTCCATTGAGGCATAAAATAGCTTTCATCCTGCTCTTCTTACGTTACCTATCTCAGGATTGTAAATTAAGTTTATATATGTATAAAAACATGATAAAGTGTACGTTAATAATAGACTTACATGTTTCGTTCTTGATGTAAAACCTGCAGCCATTGTTGATGTATTCTTCTCATCTGATTCCTTGAACTTTTCAATATTCAAAACCTCTTCTTCCTTTCTTATTATCTCCACAACCATCCTTTACAAACACTCTGCTTCAATCATGTTCTTGATCTTTTTTATAATCTCAGCTTCCTTGATCTTTATAACCTGTGTTTCAGTCTCTTCATTGATCTTTCCCTCAATCTCAATATATATATATGACTTTTTGCTTAGAGGTTAGGTATTTTCACGAATTAATAGGTCAATCGGTTTAAATGCTTTAGGCAATTGATGGAAAACGAGTTACAACTGGAACCCTTCCCCTTCCTATTAAATACACAGCCGTTACATCCTGGGCTCAATAACTTGCATTCCTCATCATTCAATTAGAGGAGTGAGTCTTTAGAAAGAAATTCAGATAGTTTTATACAATTTATGAAGCTTGGATTACAACATTTAAGCATCAAGCATGCCATTTACTCAATTGGATTTGTACAGTATTGAAAGCTTGTGTTAAACATCTTGAAGCCTCCACAATAAATTTTGTATTGAATCTTTAAGTATATAAGATTAATTTTTCCTGCAGTTTTAAGATGTCAAGCTCAAACTTCCAAACTTGATTCAATTCCTTTGCCTGATCTAGACAGTACTAAATAAATAGCATAGTACTGTCTAGATCAAGTAAAGTAACTGAATAGTGTGGAAGGATTTGAATATGATGGCGTCAAACTGGTTTAGGGAGATGCTCGTGGAATTGACTACACCGGCTCTTAAGTGGATAATGATCAAGCATAATACCTTGAACGAGTTAAACCAAATTTCCTTATCTTCTACGGGAACAATCCACCATGCCCAAGAAGGTCAACCATGGACACGTAATGCTCAAGCTTTAGCTCAAGGTGATGCTTTGAAACCATTAAAGCAAATAGGTCTTTGCCTCTGTGAACCAACCCTAAATGTGCACAACATGTTAACACCCCAACAAAAGTTGACTCATTAGCTTTAAAAACTTTCTTAACCATCTTATCAAATAAAGCTAACTCCTTTACACAGTTCCCACTAAACGTTTCAAGGCATTCCACGAAACCACATTTTTTGCCGACATATCCTCAAAAACCAAAAAAGCACCATCCAAACGCCCACGCTTACAATAAAAATCCACTACTGAATTCCTTACACTAACATACTTGTCATAAAATCCACTCACTATTACAAAAGAATGAATCCACTCCCCAACATCATCTTCCCCCAAACGCGCACAAACTGGCAACATACTAACCACCGTCCCTTCATCACCATCAAACAAACAAGACCCACTTGTCAAAACATCACCATGCACAATTGTAACATTTCATATTTTCAGGTCATTTACGACTTCAATTATTCAGTTATTTATTTTTAGGCTTTTGTGCGTTTACTTTTAATTTTTATCGTTAAGCTAAATCGCGTAAACTAAAAATGAGCATTCAACGTAAACGGGAATCAAACAATTAAATGTTTATGTCAAGTAAGTGTTATAAACTTATTAGGATGATAATTTATAACTTTAAGCTTTTTATTTTTATTGGTTACGTAAAACGTTTACGTAACGCAATAAAACTACACTTTTGCATGCATGGCAAACCATAAACCCACCTACACATCAAAAAATACCTACTAATACTCATACTGCTCAAAAACCTCATAAACTATTGTCTAAAATTAGCCCCTAGCCGAATTTCATGCTTATATAACACCTATACTTGAAATTAAATCCCTACACCTCCACTAACTTGAATAAACAACCATTGTTGTTAACCAATGGATCAAACAACCATCTTTTACCTAAATTGTGTCCCCTTTGTGTTCTTAGACACGGCAAGCAACAAGAGAAGGAGAGAGGGACAAGAACAAGCATGTAAGGCATGTCATATCACTTCTTACACAAAGCAAGATCCAACCAAGCATGTCCCCTAAACCTAGTATGTACTTAATGAGTTAAAGACTCATTTTGTTCCCCCTTTTGTAACCCTAAACCAAATTCAGCCCTTAAGAAGCACAAAACCATTTTTTGGTTTTGCTAATATGGTATTCTTGTATGCTTGGCTATAAATAGGACCCTAAAAGTGAAACCATATCACACACTTATCATTTTACAAGAAACCAAAGCTAGGAAACCCTCTCTTAAGCTCCCTAACCTACGATTTACTCTCACTCTCATATACAATTCATAGTTTTGATTTCTAAGCTAGTACAAGTATTCAAGGGTTATTGTTAATCATATACAAGGTGTCTTGGAAGCTTGGTTTGGTAATTAAAAGGGTTAAGCAAGAAAGAAGGTCAAATTAGGGTTTCTTGGAATTTAGGGTTACCTTGTTGTATTTTCGAATTAGGGTTTAGATCAAAAGGGTTTGATCTTGTTCATCACTCACCATACACTCATCTAAGGTTACCTAAGACCCTAATCTTTTCAATACTTTCATTTCATGTAATATATAATTATGTGTAGTTAAATCATCACCTAGGAAACTTTACAAGTTTATAAAATGAGTTTTCATGTTGGATCATGGTTCGAACTATATATGTATATGTTGATATGATGTTAAAACTCATGTTATAATGGAGAAACACACATTACACAAGTATTGAGTAATTTATAAAATGTGTATATAAATTAATGGTGAAAAAATTATTTATTAAGTTTATGAATAAATAAATATGTTAGAATAATTTCTTGGACAATATGGACACAATATGATGGAAATCATGTAGAGGACTTCATTTATACACAAGGGATGTGATTTATGAATTAAAGGACTTATGGTAATTTTATTAAGTTTAAAAGTGTATAAAACAAGTTAATTAAACTTTTAATTGTTAGTGTTCATTCGAACCATATATTAATTATTTTATGTTTTATAAAAATAATACATCTCATAAGGATTGTAAGCATATAAGGAACTTGAAAATCCTAATTATAACGAAGAAGTTATGATGTTTGCAAGACTATACGTAAAAGTGTTTTCGTAAAAGTATTTTTATAAAAACTATAAGGATTTCGAATATGATCAAATGTGAACTTATTTTTCTGAAAAATTACAAGTTGTGAGGATTTCAAAACTATAAGGTACATTAAAAACGGATTTAAAATGAAGAAGATACGCTATTTACAAGTTTGCGATAAAAAGTATTTTTATAAAAGTAAATTTACAAAAACATGCTACTGTTCATAACAGTGGGCTATTGGGAAATAATTTTCTTAGATAGAGCTTTTAATTACGAAGACGTGGACATACGAATCACTAAAAACCGAATTAAAACGAATGTGATACAATTAATATACGATTTCAATAATTAAAGTTTATAAAAAATATTTTTATAAATTTTCACTCACTGTTACTGTTCATAACAGTATATACCAACTTAATGGATGTAAAATTTGGTTAGGTTTTTCAAATATGATTCCATACATTTAAAGAACGTTAAAAACGGGATTAAA
>BQNB010162329.1:0-14573 GCA_026074375.1 Tanacetum coccineum | reverse complement strand
TTGTAGTTATAATTAGGACCTTGGGCTTGGGCTTTTAAAAATTAAACATGGGCCTTTTCTTTCCTTGTGATTAGCCGAAACTTCATAAGTCCAAAATAAAAGTATAGTTTTTATTTTTATGTCATATTTCGCGTGTTCGTGTATTCATGATTCGTAAATTTTATTTTCGTACGTTACTTGTCATGATAATTAATTCATAAGTTTTCTTGTCGATTTCATTGCTTATTAGAATTTATTTATTTATTTTTTTTTTTTTTATTTCATGGTATTTTCATGTGGGTTTTACAAGTTACCTATGTAAGTTTCTAAATATTACTTGATGAGCTATCTTCCGATATCTATGAAGTGACCGAGACTTTTCTAGGAATTTCGTATTCCTAACAATCTCCCCCTAAGGGAGGTCACTTCATGTTACAAAAACTTAAACCTATCATACTATGAAGGTCTTTATTCTTGTGCTCGCAGACTTCTTTCTTTTTCTTGTCTTGCGAATATGATGTAGTGATATTTGACTTTAGGCTTGAACTTGTTCCTTTATCTTGATTTGTATGATAGAATGTGATCTTGAGCATCTTGAGATCATCAACCAAGCGTAATCTCGTTGCTATCTTAATGGATCTTGCCATCTTGTGTAACTTGTGACTTCTGGACCGACATGCTCATACCTTTCTTGATTTGTTGACTTGAAAAGCTTTAATGTTGCATCTTTCTTGAAATTCTTTAACTTTAACACTTCGTCACTTCGAGAAAGACGTTCGATATCAAAGTGACAAAAACTTCTTTGAAATTCTTTGACTTTAATACTTCGTCACTTCAAGAAAGACGTACGGTATCAGAGTAGCGGAAGTCTTGAAACATGTACTTGAGCTTTCATGATGTATTTATGTTTGTCGGTCGGGTATGAGCATGTGGCTATGGATCTTGTGAGTCAGCGGGAAACATGTACCTTCACCACCATCTTTAAGTTTCCTACAATAAAACAGTTAGCAATAAAACAGTTGGAGTAACCTTCGAATCCGTAAGGATCGACCTGTGATCAGGTAGATTCAATTTAAGAAGAATCTCCTTGACAGGATTTCCAGCTGAAGTATAGAATCTTTCTAACACATGACAGGAATTTTTTTTTATCTCCAGCTGTAGTATTGAATCTTTCTAACACATAAGTATTAGATTCATCGTACTCAGCATGTTCTCATTATCGGAACGTCTCAAAGCAGACAACACGATAAGAGTGAACCTGTGAGTTACTATCTCACCGATTGATATAGAAAAATCAATTTGAAAATCAATCAACGTGTCACTTGCTAAAGTGGTTTTGTGACACATCGAGAGTGTTAATCATTTCAAAAATTCATCATCAATCGTCAATCCATATCCTGGAACAAGTTTGATTCTTATAGAATCGCACCATCGTTTCTTTCCAGTTGTCACAAGTTTGATTCATAAAGAATCGCACAAGTTACCTACCATGAGCTTGTTTGATGTTGGCTCAAGCAGGATTTCCATCTTCATTGTGAATGAAATTCACTCTGATTGATTCTGGCAAAAAACACAAGGATCTTGCGTAGGACTCTAATGATATTACTCGATATTCACATTGTGTGAGATAACAAGCTAAATTATGACAAGTGTCCTAATGAGATTAATGGATGATCTCTTTTGGCTCTAGACTCAATTGTGCACTTTTGATTTTAGTGATCGGAGGCTGGAGCTGAGTGCCACCTTTTCAATATCAACTAACTCGGAGTGAGAAAGTCAATAGAAATGAGTGTATCTCTGTGAGTTTTGAAACAACGTCTTTCCACTTTGAGTGGCTGGGAGGGTTTGTGCATAGCGTCACAGGGGTCCCATGACTGTCTTCAATGTCAGACAACACCTGAGTGTTTCTGACAGCATATGTATTGACCCGGTTTCTGCCTAAGTGTATGGAGGGCTTCTTTCTTTTCACCCTTTATCCTTACATTTCTTTTTCATTCTTCAACCCTCTTCATTGGCTTATCGAGAACTTCATAACTAACACTCTTTTTTGGGTTGTTCCAGTGTTAGCTCCATCTCAGTCGGCATTATTCCTATTCTCACTTTTTCTCCTTTTTAATCATACCTAAGGACTTCTACACTAACTAGTGGATATCCCTGGGTAGATCCCTCCGGTTCTGGCTGGATCATGGAATTTAGAATACCTAATCCGTAACCTCCTTATAACTTCAATATTTAAGAACATGGTTCCGTCTTTTAGGTATTTTAAGAACCATGCTATGAATGAATTTTGTGCTAAGAAGGGGATAAAAAGGGAGTTTAGTGTGGCTATAACTCCACAGCAAAATGGTGTTGCGGAAAAAAAAAATAGGACATTAATTGAGGCTGCTAGAACTATGCTAGCAAACTCACTTTTACCTATCCCATTTTGGGCAGAGGCAGTAAACACTGCTTGCTATGTACTGAATAGGGTATTAGTGACCAAACCTCAAAATAAGACACCTTATAAACTATTAATAGGTAAACCACCTAGTATTAGTTTTATGAGACCGTTTGGGTGACCCTTGACCATTTTGAACACCTTAGATCCCTAGGGCAAATTTGATGGGAAATCAGATGAAGGATATTTGTTGGGATACTCTACTACTAGTAAGGCTTTTAGAGTATACAACAAAAGAACCAAAAGAGTAGAAGAGAACATGCACATTGATTTCCTTGAAGATCAACGAAATGTGGCAGGAAGTGGTCCTGATTGGATGTTTGATCTTGATTTTCTAACAAATACAATGAACTATATCCCTGTTAGTGTAGAAAATCAGGTTAATGTGGATGCAAGTACACAAGAACATTATGTTGCAGGTTCATCAGAAAAAGATAAGGAACCTACTCAGGAATATATACTGCTTCCATTACACCCTCATAGGCCAAGGATTTCAGTAGAAGATATTGCTGATAAAGAAGAACAACATATGTTGATAGAAGCTGACCAAAACCTTGAAAGATGATCTTGAGAGGATGATTGCTCAAGAAATTGCTGCTAAAACTATGAATGATGCTACAAGACAAGCCTTTGAAGAAGAAAAGAAGAGGGCAACTCAGGCTACCAGTATTAACAAACTTAATACTGGTAGACCATCTGTTAGTGCTTCCAATTCACCATTGGTTAGTACTGCATGTTGATTTACCCATTGATCCTAATATGCCTGACTTAGAAGATATTTTTAATGCATTTCCAAATGATGGCATATTCAGTAGAGTCTATGATAATCCTACAGTGTAAAATGGCTGGTGAATCATTCATTTGTCTATCTTTGAGGAAAAATAACCTATTGATGCATCTACTCTCCCCTAATGCTGATTTACCCATTGATCCAAATATGCCTGATTTAGAAGATGATTCTGATGCATTTTACTAAAATGATGGATATTTCATTGGAGCCTTTGTGATGAGAATGTAGGTGCAATGACTGATTTCAACAATATGGGATGACACACATTATGTTCTGTCTTATTCCCACACTCAGAAATCATATGGATCATCCAAAGATCAAATTTTAGGGGAGCCTAAATCAGCAGTTCAAAAAGAGGAAAGATTAATTTAAAGGATTCTTAGCACAACAAGCATTTGGTGAGCTACATTTTCCAAATAGAATAGAAAACTAATCATAAGATCATCAGAACTGTTTGTTAAGACTTGCTTTCTTCCCAAGAAGAACCTTAAGAACTATATCACAAGCCTTACAGATAAAAGCTGGGTTGAAGCCAATGGCTTAGAGGAATTGTTGCAGTTTAAATTACAGAAGGTTTGGATACTTGTTGATTTGCCATCTGGGGAAAAAGGCAAAATTGACACACTAAGGTGGGTCCTTCAAGAATAAAAGGGCAATGAGAGATGTATGTTGTAAAAAACAAAGCCAGCTTGTAAGCACAAGGGTTTAGACAGGAAGTTGGATATAGTTATGATGAGGTTTTTGAACCTGTTGCCAGGATAGAGGCAATCAGGTTATTTTTAGCCTTTGCATCATACATGAGATTTACTGTCTACCAAATGGATGTTAAAAGTGCATTTCTTTATGGTACTATTGAAGAGGAGGTGTATGTCCATCAACCTCCAGGCTTTGTTGATCCTGCTTATCCAAACAAAGTCTATAAGGTGATCAAAGCTCTTTATTGTCTTCATCAAGCCCCTAGAGCTTGGTATGAGACACTTTCTTCTTTTCTGATGGAAAATGGTTTCAGGATAGGTACCATAGATAAAACATTGTTTATCAAGAAGAATAAGAGTGATATTATGTTAGTCTAAGTGTATGTGGATGACATTATTTTTGGCTCTACAAAGAAGTCTATGTGTACAGAGTTTGAAGACTGTATGCACAAAAGATTTCAAATGAGATCCATGGATGAACTCACTTTCTTTTTAGGACTTCAAGTGAAGCAACAACCTGATGGAATCTTTATTAGTCAAGACAAGTATATAGCTGACATCCTTAAGAAGTTTGATTATTGGTCCATCCTATTGAGTCTAATAAGCCACTGGTCAAGGATGAAGATGGTGAAGATGTAGATGTACACGTCTATAGATCTATGATTGGTTCCCTGATTTAATTGACTGCATCAAGGCCAGACATCGTGTTTGCTGTTTGTGCCTGTGCTAGATTTTAAGTCACTCCAAAAGCTTCGCACTTAAATGTAGTAAAAAGGATTTTTAGATACCTCAAACATCAACACAAATTAGGTTTATGGTATCCTAGGGATTCACCTTTTGAACTAGAAGCTTTCTCAGATAGTGACTATGGAGGAGCCAGCCTTGACAGAAAATCAACAATAGGTGGCTGTCAATTTTTTGGTAGAAGATTGATATCTTGGCAATGCAAGAAGCAGACTATTATGGCAAATTCTACTACTAAGGCAAAATATGTTGCAACTGCTAACTGTTGTGGGCAAGTACTATGGATACTGAATCAGATGATGGATTACTGTTTTAATTTCATGAACACCAGAATCCATATTGATAATGAGAGCACTATAAGTGTAATCAAGAATCATGTTGCTCATTCTAGGACCAAGCATATCAAAATTCGATTTCATTTTATCAGAGATTGCTATGAGAAAAGATTGATAGAAGTTATCAAGATTCACACAGACTCTAATGTTTGCAGACTTCTTCAAAAAAAGTTTTGATGTATAAAGATTTAAATTTTTGTTGGTATGGATGTGGCATTTTGATGCAAAGAGAAGTTGTCATGTACCCATGGTTTATTCCAGTATTTTTTGACTAACCAACTCAAGCATGTGCCTGGTCCTTTAGGAGAGCCACTTCCCTATTTATGCCTTTGAATACTAAGGTTTTCTATTTTCATGCGTGAAAAAAGGTAAAAAAACTTCTGAGAATTGGACCCATTTATTTTCCTTCTATGTTGGCTCTCAACCAACAGTGTATGAAGGTGGCGTTTCAGAAAGACATCTGAAATCAACTCACACCTTCTCCTACTCACCCAATAGTGATTTGACCAGTCTAAGACACAGCCTGGACCCATTCTAAGCCTTCTTTTCTAACCCAATTCCTGACTCCATTCTTGAAGGTTTTGGTGGGAATCGATGGAAGGTCAATATCCAGTGATAGATAATATCAGGGAATGAGGATGGTTTGACACTTAAAAGTGTGTATGATCTTTGTGTTTCCTTGTGTAAACAGGTTACAACTCAAGCTGCACAAATTAAAGATTTGAAGGCTCAGATCAAGCAGCTAAAGAAGAAGGCTAAACCTGTTATCTCACACCATAATGCTTGGATCAAGAGTGTCTCCATGAAGAAAAGATTGGCAAGGAAGAAGTCTTTGAAGACAAAGTTGATGCAGAAGAGTCTGTATCCAAACAGGGGAGGAAACCTGCCAACATCGAATAATCAGTGCATAAAGATCAAGCTTATGATGATATTGATGATGCAATGGATTTCATGGAGCCTGAAGGATGCTCATAATGAAGGGGGACAGTTGTAAGGGACAATGAAAGAACAGGTTCGTACGTACAGGCCAAAAGTTAGTACCGACAAGCTAAAAGTTAGTACCGACAAGCCAAATGAAGGTACTGCTGAGCCAAATAAAGGTACTGTTGAGCTAAAAGATGGAAATTTAGATGAAAGTGCTGCTCCTACAACTGTTTTCAGAGATGATGAAAACTATTGCTTAATTTTTGGTTTACATGAGCCAAAAATAAGATAAGCAAAAAGATTGAGATTTTAAGAGATTAAAGTTAACTGATAGAACAAGTAACTACATTGAAAGGCATCTTAACTTTGAAGCCACTTCTAAAGATGGATCCATAAAGGACAAAGGGCCAAGAAAGTTCTACAGAAAAAGCTAAATCAGAAGGTGTAAATGAAGCTGAAAGAAAGTTTTCTCAGCTTGCTAATGATGAAGAAATAGCCAGAAAGGTTTAGGAGGAATAGGAAGCAGAAGAAGAGAAGAAGAAGTTGGCCGATTAAGAAGATACTAAAGCTTGAATTCACCAATGGGTGTTGACTTTATTCATGCAAGACTTAATGCAGACAGATCTTGCTGAAAAGCTCAAGAAGAAGCGAGAGATAAAGTTCACATTGAGACAAAGAGCCAAGTTTCTTCATGATACCATTATTGCACAAAGAAGATTTCTTGCTCAACAAAGATCTGAGGCTATCAAAAATAAGCTTCCTATAAGAAATCAGCTGAGAAACCAAATGATGACATAGTTGAAGTATGTAGGTCGATACAGACATGCTCGGCTGAACAAAAAGAAGTTTGAAGAAATACAAGTGACGTATGAAAAGGTAAAAAGGGAAAATGAAAATTTCATTACAATTGGTTTTGCAAAAAGATGAAATATTGATTGAAAAGATGAACAAGAATAGCAGCTGGGTATTGATAAAGAAGAGGTTTTTAAAGAATTTGAAAGTACTAAGGTTAACGTATAAATTGAAGAACCTAAGGAGCATTCAAGAAAAGATCATGGAAAGGAGACTTAAGATGAAAGCTTAAAAGAAGGTCCTAAAGGCTAAAAAGGATGATTATTATCTGAAGAGGAGAATCAACTAAGTAACCTTTCTAAAGATAGTTCCTAAAGAAGAAGAAAAGATTAATTATGAAGTTCTGGGCACTAGGTATCCTATCATCAACTGAGAATCAAAATTTTATAATTATGGTCATTTTGGAAGAGAGTTGATTTACTACAGAGTTTTTATAGCTGAGGAAGTTCAAGGTGGATCAAGACCTTTTCTGAGATGATTAAACTTTTGTGATCGATGGATTCTGGTTGAGACAATAGTCTAGTAATGAAAAAGGTGTGAAAACACCTCCAGAAGGAATTGATCTACTTATTTGGGGTGATTTAAGGATTATGTTTGAGTCAAAGGAAGATGATGAACTCTGGAAGAATCAAGAAGAGTGGAAGCTTCAGAGCTGGATATTCTATGAAAATTGTGGAGTTCATGTCTTGAGACTAGAAGATGGTACTGAGATCAATATGCTAGCAGAGAGAAGATATCCTCTTACTAAAAACACACTTGAGAGGATGATGGATCTAAAATTGACAACTATAACTAATGATGATACTATATTTGATTTGCTAAGGTTTATTGAGCAACAGATTGATGAGTTTGGAGGCCAAGATGGAAATAAGGAGGATCTTTGAGTGTTGGTTGTAAAACCACACAACAAATGGTCATCAGTTCACCATGTTTAACAAACATAAGAACTGGCTAGTTCATAAGCAAACGACTTATGGTAAAGACTTCTCAAATCCGTTTATGGTTGATAATTTACCAAAAATTGTATGGTTCTCAACTCACCTTGCCTCACAGTGAAGAGTTGGCTAGTCTAGGATCAAACAGTTCATGGTAAAGACTAATCAAATCTGTTGATAGCTGATAGTTTGCTAAAAATTATATGGTTATCAGTGGCAACCATTGAATAGTCTAATAATTATATAGCAAAACACTCAATCATTACCTTTACACATGGACACTGGTTAAAAGTTCACCAAAATAAAATCGTATTGTGTCCTGGAAGTATGGATTCCCAGGGTCGTTATGTCCACGAGCTTGAATGGAAAATCGAATCACGAATTGATTAAACGATGTTTGAATTAGACAAGGTTAGGATTGGTTTCTCCTTATTCTACAGTTAAATTTGCAAAAAACGATTAAATAAAAACCTAAAACGAAAGCTAAAATAACTTAAACCCTAAAAAAAAATAACGGGCACAAAAACAAGGGCTAAAAACCTAAATTTTGTAATATTAAAACCCCCTAGCTAGAGAATTTAAAAAGCTAAAATAGATTCTAAATGGACCAAATAACGAAGTTTAAAAAAAAACTAGACTTAAAAACGTCAAGGTGTTGGACCAAAAAACGATTCAGACAAGAACCGGGACAAAAAAAAAAAAAACCCCCCCCCAAAAAAAAAAAAAAAAAACCCGTTCTTTAAATTGAATTTTTGAAAATATTTGACACCTTACAAAAGTTTTAGAATTTTTCCTTCCTAAAAATATGAAAAAAGAAAATTTTTAAAAAAAAGTTTATACTTTTCTGATTAATATTTTATTTTTTATGATTTTTTTAAGTTTTTAAAGAAAATAAATTATAAAAAATACTAAAAGTTTATAAAAAAACTAAAAAATTTACACAAAATGCTTGAAAGTGTAACGGTCCTAAGAAAAATAAGCTGGCTTGACCAGCTTATCAAATAAGCTGTCAAAATAAGCTCAACAGCTTATAAAGCTTATGGGCCAAAACCCCCTTAAATAATAAACCTAACAAACCTCTACCGGATGAGCTATTGTAGCAAAGCGGTAGAGGCTTGGGGGTTTATAAAGGGTTGAGGGCTTTGAGGTCCCAGGTTTGAGCCTTGCTCACCCGGGTCCTTGGCCTTCCCCGTAATATTTTTTTTTCAAATTTTTTTTTATAAACTTAAAAAGGGCTTATAAATAAGCAATTTTTATAACTACAAGTTTTTACAAAAGCTTATAAATTATGCTGGAAAACGGCTTAAAGTTGGCTGTATGGCCTTTAAGTAAATCTTAAGGCTTATTTTTTATTTTTTTGGATTTTGAAAAAGCTATAAAAGATGCAAGTAAGCTAAAATGAAACTAAACTAAGCAAATAAGCAAATTCATGATGGATTAAGCAAAAAGAAAGAAAAATAAGCTTGAAAGAGCTTATTAAGCTACTGATGTGGAATTTAGCTAAAAACAGACAAAGGGGGCTACTTGAGGCTTATTTTTAAGCCACTAAAAGGCAACCTATGGGTTTAAGGCTTATAGGTCCTTAAAGTTGGCAGGGTTTGGGCTATTAGAAGTGATAGAAAACAATAAATATTAAAAGTATTAAGCTGGAAAAAAGCCAAATAAGTTGGCAGACTGGTTTTTATTCCAATTCTGAAAATCCTAAACTGTTTTGGGCTTTTTTCAAAGCAAATAAGCAAAAGGACAAAGTGCAATAGCAAGAAATAAGTTTCTACTACACTCTTAATAAAGCATTATTAACAAAAATAAGCTAAGAAAATCAAACCAATAAGCCAGGAAAACCAAATAAGCTATAAGCCAAATGGGTTTGGGCTGCAGGCCCAAACAGGCTCTTGGGGGACTTTTAGGGCTTATTTTTAAGCCCTAAGAGTGGGACCCAATGGCTGGGCTTTAGGGCTTAAAAGCGTCCCCATAAGTCTAAAATGCTTTTTGGAAAGAAAATGGTATAGCTTGTATTTGTACAGCTTAAAGAGCTGTCAAAAATGAGCTTTAGGCAGAGGGCACTCTTTTGGCAGATCTGAAAATAAGCTCTAAAAGGCTCAAAATAAGCTAAATTTCCTAAAAAGCTTTCTAAACTATATTAATACACTTAATGCAACAAGAAATAAGCAAAAGCTATAGGACACAAGCTAAAAATAAGCTAATGAGACTTTTGAGCTTAACGGCTGTTTGATAAACAGCCAAAAGCCAACTCTTAGGCTTAAAAATAAGCCAACTAGAAAGGTGTCTTATGGGTTTGGGCTTTTGGGGCTTATTAAAGAGCTTATAAACTTTCTAAAAATGTAGAAAGCTTAAGCTTTACAGCTTAAATAAGCCAAGAAAAAAAGGTGCCAATTGGCTGTTTTACACCAGGGGAGCTTTTTGGCAGATTTTAAAAATAGTAAAGTGCAATTGCAGCCTTGAAAATAAGCAACCAATTAAGCTATAAAATGGGAAATAAGCACAAAAAGAATAAGTATGGCCTAAAAAAGATACATTTGACTCCAAAAACGTTAAATCCTAATTCCTACTATAGCTTACCTAAAATTGATCATGAAACAGCTGCTGCCACTTTTGATGATTAACTTGACAGAATTGACCAAAAAACTCATATTAGACCAATGGCTTCTGTCCTTATAAACTCCCTTTGAACTTCATTTTGAATTTCATAACTAGACACAAAAGTGATACCTAAAGGTTTTTTTTATCTAAAGCTTATGAAATAAGCTGTTTCTAGATGGCATCTTTCCATAGACTTGAACCTTCAACACTTAAATCTTTAAAACCCAACTCTTAACTCTAAAAACTTTTCAAAACAGCGTAATACCTTAACTAAAATAATGAAACGAGTTAACCAATGACCGACCCATTGCAAATACCATTTTGACCCATTTTAAGGGTTATCCTAACCCCCTTTACTCTTTTCAAATGGCTTTTTAAACTTATTAAAAACTGATTTTAGGCTACGGTATTTAAAGACAGATGACCATTAGCAATAGTAAACGTAAATAAGCAAAAACAAGCCTAAATAAGCACTGCTACAGTAACTTTAAAAGGAATGCAGGAAATTTAAATGTGAAAACTTACCAAAGTCCAAAGTAAGGGAACCTATAACTAATCCTATCAAACCCCTAAGTCCAATATATTTTCTGAACATATTTCAACCATTGGGTCCATCCAAATTTGCCCCATCTTCCATGCTTCTTCAAGAATGTAATTTTTTTCTTGTTTTTGGTGTTTGTAAGAGTTTTGAAATTTCTTAAGTACTTTGTATTTAAATTAGGACAGGTTGATTACATGTTTAAATAAAGGCTTAAAACACTTCTAAAAGGCTTTTATCAATAGAAACTCAAAAGATAACTTAACAACTCAAATTTTCATTAAAAATTAAAAAGTTTACAAGACTTGGGATTTTAAAGACAATAAGTAGAAAACATAAATAAAAGCTAGAAGTTAAAAGCTAGATAAAAGATTAGATGCCACAATGGGCTTACAAAGGATTTCTTAAATAGAAAAATGAGCTAGGGTCTTGGCCTCTCTCCTTTTTGTCTTCTTCTTGGTTGTGTTTCTTTGCTGAGACAGAAACACAAGGTGTGCTTGTTTTGTGAGTAGAAATCAAACTTCATCTTAACCATTGAATTTGCCCTGTTGCTTTTTGTATTATTACCATAGTAGGATTTGTTTGAAAAGTGGGGATTGCAAATGCAAGGTGATATGGGATTAGGGTTTAGTGGGGAGGGGATGAAGTTTTTACCCAATGGGTAATTATGGGAGTTGCAGGTTAAATGTGGGGAAGAAGACCCGTGAGTGGTCAGGGTGCTTTTGGCGGGAAATTTGGTTTGGGGAATAACAGGGTGAGAGTTTGGGTTAATGGCAAAAAGAGTCCCTCATTGTTTATAAGTGGTTTGCAATTTTCGTCCTTGTGGTGGTACAAGGTTGAGGGTTTGGCAGAAATGCCCCCTCAACCTTATAACTCCATTTGCAAAAACAGTCCCTTTGTAATACAAGTATGAGGGGTTGGCAGAAATGCCCCCTCTACTTGTATTTTAACTAAATTGCAAATTCAGCCCTTGTCTTTGTTTCCTTTGTAATATAACTTTGGGGATTGGCAATTACAGTCCCTCAAGTTATATTTTCTTTGCTTTGACTTTCTTTTGACTTTGACTTTGACTTTGTCGGGGTTGACTTTTCTGATGACTTTTTGACATGATTGACTTTTGGCTTCGATTTGGCTTTGTCTTCACATACTTTTCCATTCCGTGCTCAGTTTTGTCGTTTTTGGCTTTGTTTTTCGTCCTTTTGTGAAATATCGTTCCTGCAAATATAAAATGCTAAACAAACATATATTTGGCAGTTTTTGTCTGTTTTTGGTCATTTAAGTCCGTTTTTAATGGAAAAAGGTATGTGTAATTAAGCACATACCAAAATCCCCCATACTAAGGTATTGCCATGTCCTCACGCAATGTTATGAAGTAAACACTTAGAAAACTAAGAATCTCGATCCCCCTTGACTAATAACCTCGAAAAGTAGCTAAGTGTTCGTCAAGGGGAACTAAAGAATCAATAGCTTCGACAAGTCCCGTATTCACCATTTTTTTATGTACACTAACTATCCCTAATATTTTTGGATTTTCCTCTTTCTTTTCTTAACTAACATGCTTGACTTCCTTTATTTTATCAACACTGGGATCATAGAATGAGAAGCGCCCGTAGAATAATCCACGGATGTCCGAATGGATAAATTCATCGTCCCCGATTTTTCACTAGTCCCAAGCTAAGCGTAAAAACGAAATCACCGTTAAGTACAAGTAAAGATGCTAACACTACTTATAACTATGACTTGTCAACTTTTCGCTCCCGACAATTATTCAATTAGAGTGATTGTGCTTAATTTTAAGTTAAATTTAGATCGACAATTTTAGAAAGTAGTACAGTTTATGTGCATAACGATATTTCTGAAGAAATCTGGGGAAAAGACTAGATCACCCACCAACCAGCATATTCTCGATAGATCCCAGCCGAGTTCAACTTAGGTTATCAGGTTAAGACCCCACAGAAGAATGTTCACAATGTAATAGCGGGATACTCCACCCTTTTAGGCCGAATTTCTTAGATTTACCGCTAAATAAACAATACTACTCAAAGCACGCAAACATCAAAAATTTAATGATCTCATTGGTGAGACTATTCCATGTAGCGACCTTTCTTCTCGGAACGTCCCAGCTTCATCAGCTAAGTGCCCAGGTTTTTGATACCCCACGGAGAATACTTAATCGAAATAATCTACCGACGGCAACCAACAACTTTTGAAGTCTTAAAGCAAGTTATTCTTAGTTCAAAATTATACTTGAGTTTAGAAAAGGAAATCTTAACCATTAAATTTTCCTTATTAGCTATATACTATACTACCATCATCATTTACATGACTACAACATCGGCCATGCCTCCGACAAGATGTAGTGACTTAGTTTGACGACGGTTTCTTATTGATAACACCTACAGATTTATTATCTCACTATGGGCCTTGTTTTGAAGACTGCAACATCGGTTGTGAGCCGGCAAGATGCAGTAAACCTTTATCAGCCCACAGTTTATATTATTTATTTTTTTCATTTTTTTTGCAACATATTTTTCGTAATAGAGAAAATTTTGTTTTAGAAACTCAAGTATAAAGCTGAACTAAGATGAATATTTTCGTTTCCGAAAGAGCTTTTTTTTTAGAAAATGTCGGTTTAAAGTTAAAGCAAAATTAAGCACGTTTATTAGTCAGGTTAAGAGCTTCTGGGAGAAAAAGCGACAAGTTACACTTATAAGCTTTTAAGATTTCCAAATAATCCTTGTTTAGCATCCTACTTGTAAATAACACTATCATTTTTCGTTCTTCGCAAATTTAAAATCCCTAATAAAAGGATCCGCGAATGCTTAGCCTAATAAACTTTCGTTTATTAAATGGTTAAGGGACAAAGCTAGGGCTCAACACGCCCGATCGAGTCAAAATTTATTCTCATTCTACCCATTGGGAAAGTCAAAACTGTGACAAAACACTTATTTTATTTTTTGAAATTTTTTAAATTTTTTCATTTTTTTGGTATTTTTGCAAAAATTTTGGTGGTAAAAACGGGATTACGTGATAACAACGACTGCAGGCAAAATCAAATCGAAGATTCCCCCCATACTAGAACTAAACATCGTCCTCGATGTTTTAAAAGGGGTACCTACGTAAATCTAAGGCCGTTTATGAAGTGTGCCAAAAGATAAACGTTAGTCGATTAGATTAGGATATCGGATTCCCAAAATAAAGCTGAGGATGTGAAGCTCTTGTGGATGAAAGGTAAAACTGCGAGCACGAGAGTCTTCACAATCCGGGACATCCTGGACATACAACACAAAACACACAAAACACGGACAAAACACGGGTAATGGAAGATGTAAGCCTCCTCACACAAAAACACTTATTCATTGCTACATAATACTACTGCTGATAAGCATGGGGTGCCTCCCACAAAGTACTTGTTTAAGGTCGCTATCCCGTCCCCGAATTTATTGGTCCATGGGGAATGTCTGGAGATCTGGGACTACCTCGGTTGGTACGTCTCCTCCAAAGTAGTGTTTCAAACGATGACCATTCACTTTGAAATTTGGCTCGGAGTTTTGGGATAACTCGACAGTGCCATATGGAAAAACTTGGGTTACAGTGAATGGTCCACTCCAGCGGGTCTTAAGCTTGCCTGAGAAAATCTTCAATCTAGAGTTAAAGAAGAGGACTCGATCACTGACGTTGAAAACGCGATTTTTGATCTTAGAGTCATGGATTCTTTTTGTTTTCTCCTTGTAAATTAAAGA
>BQNB010162327.1:0-14573 GCA_026074375.1 Tanacetum coccineum | reverse complement strand
GATCTCATAAAGGAGTGTCACAATGAACTCACTTCGGGGGAGATTGTTAGCCTCAAAAATATTGAGTCGAACAAGAAGTTCGTTCATTAGGAATATCAGGTCTCGGTCATTTAAATATTAAATGTTGTAATAGGTTAGAACGGGTATCGGGCTAATTTAATCTAATATTGTACGCGTTATGGGCTAAAGCCCAAGTAATCCCGAGCCCGGCCCAAAGAAAGCCCATAGGCATGAAAGCCTCATGGTGCAAGTATAAATACCCCTCTCCAAGTGTGGAGAGGGTGTTGGTCTCATTTGTATTTTTCACAAGTTTAATCAACCATCTCTTTTTCTCCCTACTTTCTCTCTCTTGTTTCTCTCTCTAAAATTCTTTCATATTTCTTCTTATCTATTTTTCTTGTGTTCATCATGAAGTGAAGGTGATATTATAGGGTTTCGACACATTTTGTGGCCCAACATAACAAACATTGTGTTTTATGGCACAAACACATAAACCATCTAATCTATAATGGTACAAATGTGATTACAATGGAGATCCAAGATAATGTGTCTAATGGATATGAATGACTAAACTGGATGAACTTCCATTGACGGGAAGCCTTCAAATGGATAAAGATGATGAGATCTCTAATCTTGTAGATCTTTATATGTATAAGCTTTGTGATGGATGGAAATGGCATGATCTCTAAGGCTTGCTTTAGTAGATGAACTTGGAAGTATGCTTATAACAAAATGAGTGTTAGAACATTATGATCATATGAAAATGAGAGTGTTACCTACTGATCTTGATGATGGAAAAATGCAGCGAAAATGTGTGTAAAAGTCTTTTTCAAATGGTAAGAAATGACTTGGTATTTATAGGCAAAAACTGGTACTGTAGCACGGTTCTGACGGTTTCCTTTGCAGAAGGGAACCGGCCAGTGTAAACCTATGAAACCGGCTTTTACTGTTCACCAGTTATGGCGGTTCTTTCCCAAAAAGGAAACCGACCAGTGTAACCGGCACACAGTTTTGCAAATCCGGATTTTGGATTATTTTATGATAAAAAATCTTATGAAATCTTCAAAGATTATGGCTAGATTTGGAAATATATGATGTGACAATACCTAAAGGTCAACTATATGTATGATGTCATACATGATGTAAAATCCATATTTTTTATTTAAAGAAATATGTTTAAGTAAGATGTATATATACCTAAAAGGAAAGTTACTTGTGTTTTAAAAAATATGCAAAGTGAAAGATAACTATTGTATACTCGTTCAAATAAAATATATACTTGGATGTGAATAAAAGTGATGCATTTGTATAAAAATATTTATAAATGCAAGATGTGAAATGAGGTTTGATCATAATGCAACATACCAAACATGTACGAACCTGTGTTGTAACATACGAGAATTCAAGACGTCGAGATGTGTTGATGTATGTTGAGACAAAATATGATTACGAGTAACTTGTGCATTTTACGTTATGTATTACAAGTTACGTGTTTGTCATCAACAAAACAAACGAGATTGTATAGGTTAAATATCATAATATTTGCACTAACAATATATTAGGACTAATACAGACTCATGTATGTGGCCCTTTTAGAACTATGTCAAGTGAAGGTGATAGTTACTTCATAACATTTACTGATGATTTCAGCCGTTATGGTTATGTTTACTTGATGAAACAAAAACACGAGGTATTTGAAACATTTAAGGTTTTTCAAAATGAAGTTGAAAATCAACTCGATAAGAAAATCAAAGTTATTCGATCTGATTGATGAGGTGAATACTTGAGTCATGAGTTTGTTAATCATATGAAAAGTTATGGTACCGTATCTAAACTTACTACACCTTATACACCACAACATAACGGGGTATCTGAGAGGAGAAATCAAACTTTACTTGATATGGTTCGATCCATGATGAATCTAACAACTTTGCCAAAGTCCTTTCGGGGATACGCTCTCGAGTCTGCTGCTCGCATACTCAACATAGTTCCAACCAAGAAGGTTGATAGGACACCGTATGAAATATGGCATGGAAAAGCTCCCAATTTGTCCTATTTAAGGGTTTAGGGTTGTGAGGCACTCGTAAAACGAGACACGCCTGACAAACTTGATTCCATATCCATTAAATGTATCTTCGTAGGGTACTCAAAGGAGACGATGGTTTACTACTTCTACTATCCACTCGAGAACAAGATTTTTGTTGCTTGAAATGCTGAGTTCTTTGAGAATAGTTTCACATTACAAGAAGCGAGTGGGACTTACGGATTACTCGAAACGAGTGGGAGTGACGTAGGACTTGAATTAATTCAAGAAGATGATACACAACCTTCTAAAAATACTAGCGAAAGACACGATGAGGTTGAACCTAATGAGGTCGAGCCCCATAGTGTGGAAGTTCCTATTCGTAGATCCGGAAGGATAGCTCAAGCACCTGATATATATGGTTTCTATATAGATTCTAAGGAGCATGAATTAAGGGATCTTAATGAACCTCATTATAAAGCTTCATTATTAGATCCTAAATCTGACAAATGGCTTGATGTTATGAATACGGAAATGTAGTCCATGAAAGATAACCAAGTTTGGTGTTTGGTTAATCTTCCTCCTAATGGTCGAACTATTGAGAGTAAATGGCTTTTCAAGAAAAAGACTGACATGGATGGCAATGTACACACCTTTAAAGCTCGTTTGGTAGCAAAAGGCTATACCCAAACCTACGACGTAGATTATGTGGAAACCTTTTTTCTTGTTGCAGACATTATAACTATAAGGATTCTTTTAGGCATAACCGCGTTCTATGACTATGAGATTTGATGGATCCAAAACATCCCAACAAAGTATGCAAACAACAACGATCCATTTATGGATTAAAGCAAGTATCTTGGAGCTAGAACAAGAGATTTGATGAGGAAATCAAAAAAGTTAGTTTACTCAAAATCCTGATGAGGCATGTGTATATCTCAAAGCTATTGGGAGTAATGTTGTCTTCCTAGTCTTATATGTCGATGACATATTAATCATGAGAAATAACATTACGATGCTACAAGATGTTAAGTCTTGGCTTTGTAAGTGTTTTTCTACGGAAGACTTATGAGAAGCAACATTCATCCTTGGAACCAAGATCATACGTGATAGATCTAAACGATTGATTGCTCTTAGTCAAAGTGCTTATTTTGATAAAATCTTAAATAAATTTAAGATGGAAAACTCCAAGCATGATAGTGTTCCAATGCAAGAGAAGCTTGACTATAGAAAGTCTCAAGGTGCAAAAACACCTAGTGGGGTGAAACGTATGTAAAGAGTCTCTTATGCTTCGTCTATAGGATCTATTATGTATGTGGTGAGATGCACTAGTCCTAATATCGCCTTTGCACAAAATTTGTGTAGCCGATTTTAGCAAAATCCTGGTGAAGTTCACTGGACTGCTGTTAAAACTATTCTTAAGTATTTGAGGAATACTAAAGATATGGTTATTGTTTATGGAGGAAAACCTAAAACCGAGCTGAAAGTTACTTGCTATGTTGATGTTGGTTTTCAGACTGATAAGGACGATACCAAATCTCAATCGGGATATGTTTTCGTACTTAATGGTGGAGTCATGGACTGGAAGAGTGTTAAACAAAGCACTATTGTTATGTCTTCTACAAAAGCTGAATACATTGTTGTTGCTGAAGCATCAATGAAAGGTGTCTGGATGAGTAAATTTATTGATGGACTTAGAGATGTCGTGCCATCCAATAAAATATCTATGGAGATGCTATGCGACAATGCGCATGCAATAGCAATTGCCAATGATCCCAGAATTATGAGGGGAGCCATCATTATCAAAGGAAATATCACTACATTCGTGAAGTAATTTAAGATGGTGAAATTGTCCTGAAGAAAGTTCACACAGAGGACAACTTAGATGATCCATTTATAAAATCAATGCCATATAACAATCAATTTGAACATGCTTGTCAATTTGTGTTTGTCCTGCTAGTAGTCTCATGTAGATCTGTGATGTATTAGTTAGTATTTGGATAAAGGGATGTTGAACGATTGTTATTTTTTGATGAATTAATATACGTGGTATTATTGTTTTCATTTTATAATAATTGTGTTATATATTTGCATGTTTAAATCCATGAATGACTTTTGCATTCTAAACTATGTCAATTGTTAGTTAACAATATGGGACTATTGTTGAGATAAGACAAATGTGAGAGTTTGGTTATATTCTGTTGAATATGTAAAGATGAGTCTGCCAAATTCACATGTTATTCAATGTGGTTTAATATTGGATACCGTACCTTGTGTTAATCACTTTATGGATCGGTGGATTGAGTAAGTTACACACATGGTGACAGTCTGTTTATCCTCAGACTTGAGATGCAAGCAGGTTTTGCATGTATGGATGACATTTCTTGATTATAGTCAACCGCTATCCTGAATAAGGTAGCTATAAATGCTACTTTCAGAAATGTTATGAAGTACGTGAAAAGCACTTGTAGTTAAAATAGAATTTGTTCCTCTGCATGTTTGGGAGTTAGATACTTACTGGGCCCCTCGTTGGGTTGATCAGATGTTTGTATGGCCGTGCTCAAAGTGTAGTTAAGATGATTCTTTTTACATTTAGTAATCTTGATCAATACAGAAACGAGAAACATAATCGTTAAATTATGGAATAACTTTTGATCCATATCCATATTTAACATTGTATCTGAAACAAAAGGATGAATTGACTTGAACCATTGAAGACTGAGATGTTTATGAAAACCATACTCAGATATTTTTGGGAGCATTGATAATGTTGCTAGACTATTCGTCAATGTTAGCATGTTATATTCTATGACATTAACGTTCGCAAGTAGGAGCTGTTGGGAAGTGCTCATGTCATACATATATTTATACGGCTAGAAATACGTAAGCCTACGGGGTCACACACATATACATTAGATATCACTCTATTAATATATATAATAATAATATATGTGTATATTTGTTATATTTATTAATACTCCAACGAGAGAATACTTAACGGTCGTTAATTAGTTCGTTTACGAATAATTAACTTTAAGTCCCTTAATTATTATGTGATGTACATAATAATTATACAAAGTCAAAAAGTCAACCTAAAGGGGTGTTGGGCTTGTGAAAGTGGACGACCAAACCAAGGGGGGAGAAGGGGATGAGCTTTTGCTAGCTTAGGCCTTAAGTTACCTTACTTAGGGTGCCTTAATTCTAGCAATATATATAGAGGACCCTTAAGCCTCATTCAATCAATCCCTTCCATTCTTTCTCTCTTCTAGCCGACCCAAGGAAGCCCCACGAAGGGAATCCGAAGTTTGGTGATTCTAGTATTCAAAATTCGTTAGTTCAAGGAATTAGCATTCGGGTGATATCGGGTAACGTGTAGTGTGGATACACGTAGAGGTTACTTGCTTTAGTAACTCGAAGGGTTTCGGTTTCACACGGTTTAATGCACTTGCGTATTTTGAAAAAGCTCCGGTTCTTCCATAGCTTGATTGCTAAAAGGTACGGTTGTCGTTTATGTTTTTATGTTAATTATAGATAACCATTTCCAACACACTATAGTTGGTACCCTACATGACCATGAGACTTGCTAGAGCTATCATTTGTGAGGTGAAAAATGGTTGGCGTAAAAAAGACACCTGTGATAAGTCAAACCGAAAGAGTGTATAAAATATAAAGAAAGAAAAAAGTACAAGGACCAATAGTGAAAAGTAAAAGAAACATTTATATAGAATTAGGGTTTTGTAATACCTTTATAATCTCACTCAAACTTGTGCCGCACAGCCGCTCTCTGCATTTCTTCAATTTCACAGCTGCACAAGGTATTTCTTCATTTTCTTTATTCATTAAGCTTAGTGGGTTTCAGGTTAGCTTATTTTTTCGGGCTTATTTGAAATTGGGAATGCTCGTAAGCCCTTTTTTTCGGCTTTTGAGATTATGTAGTTGAGCTTATGGACTTTAATAAGTCCAAAAGGTTAAGTTGATAAGCTGATAAGCCGAAAAAAATGAGCTTATGAGTTTTTCCAGTTTCCAGTAAGCTCTAAAAATAAGCTAACCCAAACGCCCCCTTATTTATGGGCTTATGAATTTGTCTGTTTTCAGCTTATGTTTCAGAAGTTTGAATTTTGGCTTATTTTGGAACTTTTTGGTTTATATAAGATTGTTATGACATAATAATCTTATATAAATAAGTCCGAAATTAATAAACAAAAATGGGGCTTATGAAATATAAGCTGATACAGATAAGCTAATAAGCCCATAAATAAGCTTAAAAAGAAAGCCTTTATGTTTAGTTGATGTTTTGAATTATTACGTGTTTAGATATAGTAATGATGTTTGGTTCTTGTTTAAGTTGATGATTGGATTATCTGTAGTTGTTACTTAGTTTTCGGAGACTAGGAATATGTGTGTCACCTTGTGTTGGGGTGTTTAGATTAGCTTATTTGATGGACTTATTGGTTTACTAAAAAATAAAGAAAATGACTTATATTTTCAGGTTATATACTTTAGCTTATGGCCTTGTAGGCCACAAGCTCAATTTGATCAGCTCATAAGCCATGCAAAATGAGCTTATTGGCTTTTTATTTTAAATAAGCCAATAAGCCTATCAAATAAGCTAATCCAAACACCCTATTAAAGTAGTCGTATGATTTAATGTAGATTGATAGTTAGATTAGACGAAGCCTTGATGGAAAGCTAAAACAGTCTAGTTATCTGATATTTTCGTTGGTCCGCAGAATAATAAGCTGTTATTTTTGGTCCGTAAACGTATTGATTAGTGCTTGAACACCTTTCGACCAAATGTATTTGCAGAAATTAAGGGTTTGTTTGTCGTATTTGATGAGCTTGTCGAAGATTTGATAAGTCATAAGCTTAATCTTTTGGGTTTAGGAAATTATTCACTTGAGCTTATGATGAACTTTATGATATCATAACCTTAGGTGGATAAGCTCGTATGCCGAATAAGTGAACTTATTAGATATTCAATAAGCCTGTCAAATAAAGCTTAGACAAACACCACTTAAGGAATGTGTGGTTTGTGGTGATTTAATGAATGTGACGATTAACTTTTAATGGACAGCGGCTTATCACACTGCATTGTCGTTTGATTGTGTTTATTTTTGCATCATAACAACTTTTGCCATGCTGTTTCTTTGCCTGACATGTTTTACTTGCTTCTTTTAACAGTTTCACTCGAAGATCTTTTAAACACTAAAACATGGCCGCGTAAGTGTCTTTTAACTTCATCAAAAATGAACGCGTACTTATCTAATGGAAACATTTTGTATATTCTGATCAATGCCTTTGCACCTGCAGTGAAGATGTTGCTGTTCCTGCTGAGGTAGCTGCTCCAGCTCCCGCTCTTGGTGAGCCCATGGACATCATGACTGCTTTGCAGCTAGTGTTGAGAAAGTCACTTGCCCATGGTGGTCTTGTCCGTGGACTTCATGGGGCAGCAAAGGTTATTGAGAAGCATGCTGCTCAACTTTGTGTTTTGGCTGAGGATTGTGACCAGCCTGACTATCACTTGCCCCTTCATGGGGCTGCAAAGGTTATTGAGAAGCATGCTGCTCAACTTTGTATTTTGACCAAGGATTGTGAGTTGTGACCAACCAGGCCACATAAAGTTGGTGAAAGCACTTTGTGCTGACCATAACGTGAGCTTGGTAACCGTCCCCAATGCAAAGACTCTTGGTGAATGGGCTGGTGTAAGTCTCTTGCTACACAAATCTTGTTTGACATTTTTTCGAGTCATCATTTTTAGTGGTTACCAGGTTGAATTAAGCGATTAATATGTTATTCTTTAGAAAACTGTGACTGGTCAGTGCTTTATTGAAAAATACATACGTTGTGGTGTAGTTGTACGGTTTGTTGGTCTACCATTTCTGGTGGTTTGATTGGATTTTGAACATTGCAGTTGTGCAAGATCGACTCAGAAGGCAAGGCAAGGAAGGTTGTTGGCTGCTCATGCCTTGTTGTGAAGGTATGATTAGTTTTCTGTCTTTATTTGACAAAAGTATAAAACCTATATATGATGATGTTTATTCTTTATATTAATAAATTTGTAAATGTTGCAGGATTACGGTGAGGAATCTGAAGGACTTCACATTGTTCAGGAGTACGTCAAATCTCACTAAATTAATTGCAGTGTTTGGAATTACTTTTGTGGGGAGGTTTCTTAGAGAGTTATAGAATGTTTGAGTGAAAATGCTTGTCAAAGCTCACTAGATTATAATTATTCGAGATGTTTTGTACTTTTTTCTGTGTTGGTTTTTGCCTGAACATCGAACAAGTAAAATTATGCCTTCTGTCAGAGTTACATTTTTTTGCTTGAAATGTTGAAAGATTTCGGTTGAAACTACCTATACCGCTTCTATAGAGTCTGCCTTGTCTTTTTGGCCTGTGTCTTTAGTTACTTGGTAAGCATAGTTCCATGCTAATATTGATATTAGAATTCCTTTTTGCGTATTGCCGAGGTTTGGTTTCAGTTTAATAACATCTGGGGTTTGATTTCTTGTCTAGTTTCTTGGTAAACAACATTTCATAATAATGTTGATGTTTGACCTTTGGACTAAACCAAAACTTCTCTTTGCATATTGACCTGGTCGGCTTTCAGTTAGATTTGTCAGGTTTGACTAAACGTTGCCCTGCTTAAGAGTTATGTTCAATTAGAGGGCCGGTTATGCGTACGGGTCAAGCTGGGTTGATGCACATACATTTGTTTGTCCATTATTATTTTTGTGTAATAAATAGCTGATGCTATTCATCGACGAGTATCATACCAGAAATATGAATTGCTGGATAAAAACAATTTAAGAGGTATGCATGGGTGGCTTGCAACCCACTTGACCCATTGGATATAAATAACTTGAATCGACCCATTCATAGGAGTAAAGACTAGCAAATAGCAATACAAAGATGGCTCTAACTTCTTGCTGACAGCCAGCAATGCGACTATGTTTCTTATCATGGCTGTGCGATATCCACTTGTGTCAACATAGAGAAGCCTCATTTTTTGATCTTGTCTCCCAAGTTTTTCCACTTACCACAAATCTGAGTCTGAGAGCAACATTGAATAATCAACCAATAATCTGAATACACTTAACGTGGGCCTTAACTAGTTTTCTTTATACCGTCTCCCTGTTTTGTTGAAGTCTCTAGCACGGGCCTCGCAATCTGATTTGTAAGAGATTTGTAAGAGTTGAATTTTAGGCGAAAATCAGGACTGAGGTCTATGTTATGTAACTAAAATTATATCGTTCAAACATATGAAATGGATATGAACATACCCAGAAACTATTGGTGTCATCTACATTAGGAAAACCAGTAACTAACAGATTGTTGCCCACTGCCTGATCCTTATGGCACATCGTGTGAGTGCAGTCTGAATCGTGTCTTCTCATGCATCAGCTTGAGCGCCGACCCATAGGTAATCTACCATACATTAAGTTGCGCAAGACATGATCACCGAGTGGTATATTACATAAATAAACATTCAAAGAAATAGGAATTCGACTTCCTATGTCTCACTTACTCCCTCCGTCCCATAATAAGTGTCCACTTGGACTTTTTTTAGTCTTTTTTATCTAACTTTGACCATAAATATTTTTATTTGTGTTATATAATACTTGATGAAAATTATACCATTGAAAATTCATTTAAAAACCGAATCTATTCATATAACTTTTATTAAGTATTATATAACACAAATACAAATATTTATGGTCAAAATTCAATAACAAAGACTTTGAAAATTTCAAGTGGACACTTATTATGGGACTGAAGTAGTACTATTTTACCATTTTATATGCTCTAAAATACACATGATAAAGGTCCTTATGCAGACAGTTTGTACAATAATATGCAAAGATCAAATTAAAATACTTACAGTTAAACTACATATTTGATACAGTAATTTTAGGTTTTGTATTGACCTTAGACCACATGTTAGGCCAAGGAACAACGCGTCCATCTCCTATGTGGCAAAAGAAAATTTCGTCTTCCCTATTACGGTGACCTTCGCAAGACGCGTCTTGCATGGAAAAAAAAGCAAGACTCGGTCGACCGAGTCATGTGAGTTTGTTGTGTGTGTGTGGGTGTTTTTATTAAATGGTTTTAAACAAGGTGTTCCACATCGCCTATTGTCGGGAAATATGCTTTAAAATGATGATGTCGCAAGCTGGATCGCCCAAATATGTTTTACTAACTTAGCATAGTAGAATATGTGTTTTTACATTCCGTTAATCCTAATCAACCAATTTTTAATCCGGAATAAAGTTGCACTAGTCTCTTAATAGAACGATGCTTTTGTTGTAGAGGCCTATTAGATTAGTGAAATAGATACTAGTTTTTGATGAAACCATTTAAACCTTTTATCCCACATAGGTAAATGGAAGAAAATCTTGTAAGCTCATATACCGTAGTGCATATAGGTTGTTTACTAAAGTTAATAGTATGCTTTCAAACTCATACTTCTACCACATAAATATGACAAATTTAGTTGGTATATATATATACGTGTTTGGAATAATTATATGAACTCTTATGTTTTGGTATAATAATCCAGAATAACAAAAACAATAGAATTAGTGTCCTCACTCCTAAGACCATGTTTATTCACAACCCAACCAAACCAAATCTCTAATTAAAATATTATTTTCTCTTTCATTCACCTACACAACCAATACATACAACCAACCCATATTTTTTTCACCATTTATCAACAACCCAACCTAACATATAATATTATTGCTTTTATATTTAATTTAACTAATTAAAAGTTTACATAAAACTATATGTTTGACAAATTATTTACTTGATAAATATATTTTTGAAAAGCAACGATCTGAATAAAAAAAAAAAAAAAACGTCTTCGTAAACTCAAAATTGAGCATCTAAATTAATAAATAATGCATCTAATAATGCAATACGTTTCATCTCAAATGTGTGTTTTTAGTCACTTCTCACCACTTCTTATTATAAGTTACTTCTCACTGGATCCCTACTATATATATATATAAATATATATATATATATATATAAATAGGGAGGGGAATCATGAAAACCTTAAATTTGTGGAAAACCCAGAAAACCTAGAAAACCAAACAAATGCCCTAAAAAAAAACCAAACAGATTTCCAAATTTTTCAGTCTAAAAATTTTTTTTCAGCAAATTATGGTATCGATTTAACACCTCTGTAAAACAAAAAAAAAACAAAACAGTGCCCTAAAAAACTAGGGGGGGTCATCTGTTTGTTTTTTAGAATCATCTGTTTGGTGTTTCTGGGTTTCCTAGCAAAATATGCGGTTTACCCTAGAACTCATCCCTATATATATAAAACTAATAATAATCTATTTCATATATATATATATAGGGGCGCGTTATATTGAGAACCCATTTTTTGTGCAGAACTTTACAGAACTCTTTTGGACCAATAAGAATTTAGTATTATTAATTATTTTTATTTAATCCAAAAGGGTATAATAGTAAAATACATTTTAACTTTTTTTGTATTTTTTTTATTAAAAACGTTTTTTAAATCCAATAATTTTTCGGAATTCAATTTTTTTTTTATATATATTTTTTACATAAATGTTTTCGAAAAAAAACAGGTGCATATGTGTTTTTTTTTATATTGTAAATTTACATACGTTTCGTGTATACAATTATTTAGCCATGAAACTCGTTTTGCTTATAATGCTACTTGCACATATGTCTTTAATGTACATTATTTCCAAAAAATTTATAACAAAAAACATAAACATGTACATGTGATCACTAAATTTATAAGAAAGAAAAAACATAGATACAATACACAAAATTTGATATCAAATGAAATATAATTCAAATACAAATGTATATTGTTAAATATAGATGTACAAGAGATTCAAAAACATGTGTGCACTCTTCGAAGAACATATGTGAACGCTTCACTTTCTGATCAAATTCTTTAGAACATATGTGCACCAATACAAGAACATATGTGAACCCTTCCAAGAACATATGTGCACGCTACGCTTTCTTGTCCAATTCATTAGAAAATATGTGTTTGCCTTCCAAAAACTTGTATGTTTGTCACATAGACTTCATAATTAAAGTTAAAAAACACACCTCCTGTCTCAACACAAAAACAAAAAATCAAATAGTTACTCACACTTCAACAACAGTTAACCTTATAAAAAGGGTGATGAAGAATAAACATCTACACATGAAAAATAAATCATAGCTACGAAAACTACTTAGCACACATGCATGTATACGACTCACAAAATTGTAGAAGCACCAAATGGAGATATATTACCTACGAGTAAACAAAAAATTAAAGACCACCACCAACAAAAAATTAGAATATATGAGAACCATTACATATGTGCACGTTGCATTTTCTCGTTAAATTCATTAGATTATATGTACACGCCCTTTCATAACATATATGCACGACTTCTAAAAGCACAAGTGCATTCGTTGATCATCTTCATCACACGCCGTTTTTCTTACGAGTGAACCATCTCCATTGAAACAAATACATAAACACAAAATTCGTGAACCAATTCAATACAAATATATAAACACAAACGATTCAAACAACCAGTTCACAAACTTAATCGCAAACTGAAAAACAGAACATGGATGATATATGAAGTTAACATGGATTGACAAATCAGTGATATCCAATTAAAGAATCCATACATCAATATTACTAATATTAATTCCTATTGTGATTCACCGACAACAATCAACTAACCCCAACATTCAACTTTTAACTATCAATATTACTATTATTTAATGTATTAATCCATACGTCAATATTAATATTAATTAATTCATGACTTGATTTTATGGCATTGCAAAAGGTAAATCCATACATCAACATATAGTATAACACTAACAGTTAGCAAGCATCAATTATATACTCATTAGCCACCAATCTCGAAATAAAAAAAACAAGTTTAGATCTAGGGTTGTATAGAAACGAAAAGTATATCTGACCTTTGGTTGCATAACCTTTTAGAAATCGACCTGTGAATCAAAGTCGAATATAAAAGTCGATGGATCTTTGGTTGCAAAATAAAACCACGAATATAAAAGTCGACTTAATTTTTTTTTCCGAACAATGATCTACAGAGAGAGAGAGGAAGCAATTGATTTTTGGGTGAGATCTAGGTTTACAGGAAGTTATGTAGATAGTGAGATATATCATTTTCTAGCAATTTTTTAGGGACACATATCAAATACCTAAATTGTCCTTTAAACCGTTTGTTTAATTAAAGAAAAATCCCTCATCTTTTGTTAATTTGCAACAATTTTGACACATTTCAATCATAACCTTTCATCAAGTTCATCCAAATGGTCCAGATTTATTATAAGAGTTATCTGTAAAGTTCTTCTGCAAGACAATCACTAATGTCATCCATTGATCAATTTTTTTTCTAGTTTCATCCAACAATTAAGAATCCTTCTTATCCTTTCTACACTAATATACTTTTCACAATATATATATATATATATAGGGGACCGTTCTTTGCAGAACCATTTTTTTGTACAGAACTTACAGAACCACTTTTGGACCAATAAGAATTTAATATTAATAAATAATTTTATTTAAATAGAAAGGGTATAATAGTAAAATGCATTTTCACCTTCTTTTTAAATTTTCTTAATTAAAAACGTTTTTTTAAACCCTTTAATTTTCAGAATTTAAAAAATATTTTTTTTAATTCTATATTTTTTTTCAACATACATATTTTCAGAAAAAAAAACTAGTGCATATATGTTTTTTAATATTGTTAATTTCATATGTTTTTAGCACAGATTTTTTTTTGCTTATAATGGTAATTGCACATATGTTTCTAGTGTACATTCTTTAATCTTCAAACTTTATAACCAAAAACGTAAACACATACATTTAACCTATAAACTAACAAATCAAGAACATAAATATCATTATATTTGTTTGATATTAAATAAAATACAATTCAAAATAAAAGTATTATCAAAATCATTACAACATATATGCACGTCTCCTAAAAACATATATGCACGCCTTTCGAGAACATATGTGCACGTTGCGCTTTCTCGTCAAAATCATAAGACCATATGTGCACGGCCTCGGATAACATATATGCACGACTTCTAAAAATACAAGTCGTCGATCATCTCGATCACACGCTCTTTTTTTCATGATTGAGCCATCCTCCTGAAACAAATATATTTAAAATGAAGTAACTAAACAAAAGATACAAAAGAATGGCAACCCATCTCTTTAGCAAGATAATAAAAAGCATGTGTTCCAAGCAAAAAAACAACAGAAAAACAACCTACCAAAACTAAAACAAAGTAACTAATACCACTCCAAGCCAAATTCAAAAAGCACATACTGCATAATCCCTTCTAAAATTCAAACAACATAAGAAAACCTTGTAAGCAGTCAAATATCTTAAACGGACCAATGAGATCCCTTATATAAGATAAGCAGTTCGAATATCAAAATGTAATAGAAACTAGTCCTTTCATTTATTCACATTATAGCAATTTTCAAAATGATCATGACAGTAAC
>BQNB010162326.1:0-14573 GCA_026074375.1 Tanacetum coccineum | reverse complement strand
TACCTCAGTTGAGAATATTATATTTTGGTATTTTTACCAATTTGTGAATTTTATTTCTTTTTTATGGACAATGTTTTTGGTTTTTCTTTTGTTTTTATATGATAATTATACTAAATAAAAGAAAATGAAAAATATTTTTGTATTTTTTTTTATATTTTTATGAAAATAAAAGAAATATTCACAAATTCACACACAATTTGTCAAACGTAACGATAATCGTTTTCACAGCCTCCCCGGCAACGGCGCCAAAAATTGATTGGTGCTAAACTACACCTTAAAATATATATAATATATAATAAAATATATAAATATATATAATTTTAAAAAAAACAACACAAATCAATAAAACCGGGAGTAGTATAGAGTTTTCCCGGGTCGTTAATCCCCAACGAGGCTGTGCTGGAAAATCGATACAGTCGGAAGATTGGAGTTTGAAAGAGAGAAATGATTTGAGAGTGTGGAAAGCTAAATTAAACAATAATAAACAAAAACGATTAAGAAAAACCTAAAAATTACGAAATTAAACTAAAAAACGAGAGCACGAATCCCGAACAAAGGGTCAAAAACCTAAAATCTTCAAAATTAACCCTACGGAGAAATTTTTGCTTCTAAACTACTCTAGGGGACTAATAACGAAGAATGAAAAAGACTAGACTGAAAACGGAGGTCGTTTGACCCAAAAACGAGTCAAGACAAAAATCGACCCGAGCCCCGATCTTGTAAAATCTAAAAGTACAAAAATGACCCTAAATTAACGAAAATTTTTTAGCCATTTTCCTACAAAATATATGACTAAAGAAAATTTTCTAAAAAAGAAAAATATTTTTTTGATAATTTTTATATTTTTTATGAATTTTTTAAACTTTTAACTAAATTAAATTATAAAAAATACTAAACTACTTTTAAAAATTCTGAAAAATTTACCTAAAATACTAGACACTATAACTAACCTACGAAAAATAAGAAACCAAAAATTGGCTTATAAATAAGCCCGAAAATAAGCTAGAACAGCTTATAGCTTATAAGGGTGAAAATACCCTTATATATCTAACCACTTGGGACTTTAATGAAAAAGTCCCAAGGGCGCAGCGGTAAGTCTTGTGTTATAAAAGAGAGGTGTACGAGGGTAGAGGCCCGGGTTCGAGTCTTGCTCACCCGGGTCACCCCTTGTCTCCTCTCTTTTTTTTTATGAAAAACTTTGTGAACCAAAGTTGTTAAGCTTATTGAGCTTAACAATTTTTAAAACTACAACTTTTTGTGAAAGCTTATAAATAAGCTTAAAAAGAGCTTTTAAAAATGGACAGAAGCTTAACTAAGCTTTTAAGGCAAAATAGCTAAGTCTCTTTAACTGTTTGGACAAATAAGCTAAAGGTTGGACTAACAAGCTTAATGAATTAACTAACTTATCCTAAATAAGCACTAATGACTAAAATCTATAACTAAATAAGCTAGAAAAGCTACACTAGACAGAAACTTAAGTTTAGCTTAAGGGCAAAAAGCTTTTAACTGTTAACACTAAATAAGCAAGAAAATGGGAAAATGAGAAAAACAACTTATCACACTATCTTAATAAGCTACTAGGAACACAAATAAGCACATGGAATAAGCTCAATAAGCCAAAAATGGCTTAATACCCACAGCAGTACTAACTTGGGAGTTAGTACTGTTGGTGTAAATTTAGGCCTAGGGACACAAACTAGGCTTAAAAATAAGCAACTAAAAGGGCTTTTTAAGGTCTGAAACTAAAGGGACTTATCTAAGAGCTTATTGGTTCTTAAGATAAGCCAAAAGCTAAGGCTAAGGTACACTAAGAAGCTAGAAAAGGATGCTTAAAATTAGGCCCCTAGCACCAGGGCACTTTATCAAAAAAATAGACTAATATTGACAGCTTTCAATAAGCTGTCAAATAAGCTCAAATAAAAAAGCTAAGTTAAAACAGATTAAGAACACCAAGAAATGAACTTGTGCACACTTTTTTAGAACCTAAAACACTAAATTACCTGCTGAATTTGGAGAATGAAAAAGGGCTTTTTCCTTTGAAAAAAAATGACACTTAACTTTTTGGTAGTTTTGACTCAACAAGTCAAATGACTCAAGGTGTTTTTGAGAGCTTGTTTAGACACACAATGACACACTTTTTAAACCCCAACTCAAGTTGACAATGGCTTATCCAAATAAGCCATTGTATCTCTTTTTTTTAAACCAACAGTTTCAAATGGTGACTTAGAAAACCTTGTAAAACATTTTTAAACTTAAAAACCTTTTAAAAACAGACTCAAACAAGCTTAATACTTAAGCTAAAGTTAACTAAAATGACACCAACCCGTGACTTCCTTGTTTTGACCTGTTTTCATTCTTAACCCAAACACTCCCTTAAAAATCCATTTACATAGTTAATCTTGAAATAGGCTAAAGTATCAACATTCTAAGATCACACAAGCATATGAAAGACAAAATAAGCATACTTAAGAAGAAAGAAACAAAAAATAAGCAAATATTAGCATATGAATAATGAATAAGCAATGCTACAGTGGATTTTAGCTTAAAGATTTAAAAATTAAAACCTTTGGTCCTGAGCTTTAGTGTAAGTTGAAAGAAGCTTTATTAAGCTTCTTGGTAGCTTATTGAACCCAATAAACCCTTCCAATACTTGGCTTTGTACCCCAATAAGCTTTAACCAGCGGATTTCCACACTGGACAAGGTGATTTACTCTTCATAACACAAGGAAATTTTTTTTATTTTTAAAAGAAACCTTGAACTTGGATTAATATCAAAAGAGTACAAAGCTTTTAAAAATACATAAAGAACAACAATAAGCTGAAAAATAAGCTGATGAACAGTAACCAAAACAATTTTTTTTATATTAAACTTAAAAATTCATTAAACATTTAAAAGATTACAAGGCTTAACAAAAAAAAACAGTATTAAAAAGACATTTTTAACATAAGGACTAAATCTACTCCCTACACCTAGTTAACTTTTTTGTTCATCTCTCCTCTTCTTTTTATATGCTGCCAAGGGTGTCTTCAAGCTGTGTTTGTGATGTGAGAGGAAAACACAAAAGCAATCCAAGCCTTCCATTTTTTCTTGGTCTCCAATCTATTTAATCAAAACCCTTGATTTCGTGTAGCCAATGGTAAACCATGGGATTGCCATAGTGGCAATGAGCCCATGTGGGGGGTGGGGTAAGAGGTGGTGATGGTTTTGGACGGTTTATGAACATATTCAATAAGGGGGGAGGGCAGAGGTGGGGTAAGATGTTGGCGGGAAACAATGAAAAAAAGAGATGTACAGTAGTTAAATATGGGGTGAGGGTTGTGGTTTGAAGGTTAGACGCTTCCTACCAGGTGGTATGGTTGTTTGCAGTACACGTCCTTGTGGTTGTTAAAAGTTTGGGGTGTTGGCAGGTTTGCCCCCCAAGGGTTATATAAGTTATTACACCATAAGTTCTTGTGGTGTATAACTTTGGCTATTTGGCAACTTACCCTTGTTGGATAAGATCTTTTGGGTATTTGGCATTTTGCCCTTCCTCTTCATTTTCTTCTTTTCCCTCTTTAAATAAGTTTAGGGATTTGCAATTTAAGTCCCTAAACTTAATTTTCTTCACTTGTTGACTTTTCTGGAATTTGTCGGGGTTGACTTGGGTTACTTTTGACACTTGAGGCTTGACTTTACAGTGTCGCATTTCCACGCTTTTCCATTCCGTGGTCTGGTTTTGGCTTTTTGGCTCGTTTTTTCGTCCTTTCTTAGATAACTGGTTCCTGCACAACACAATTAGCAAAACAAGCATATATTTGGCATTTTAAGTCCGTTTTTTGGTTATTTTAGCTCGTTTTTAAAGGTAAAAGGTATGTGTAATTAAACACATACCAAGGTTATTTTCATAAATACTTCAATTAAGGGTTTTAATCATTCATTTAATCGATTTCATGCACTCATGTACTCTCTAATCACAAACCCTTACTCAATTTCATCATTCATCATCAAAACCCAGCACAAATGATGACCCTAAAGTTTTCTGATACTCATAACATGGTCTCGTTTTTAGCTAAACCCGCATAAAGAGAGGGGTTTGAACAGATTAGGATTTCTTAATTGCACACGCCATATAAGTATTCTCTAAACCGTTAATCCCTACCAATATATACTTCGTTTCAAACTAGAAAACAATTCCGGGCTACTGTCCAAGTGAAAAACTAACAAGGGGAATACAGTTACAAGCCTTAAGTGGATGAGGAAAGAAGACATCATTACTAGATTTTGATTGGTAAAAGAGATCTTTAATAGAAGAACGAAGTGTTGATTGTCTACCCAATGCTACTATGAATTGAAACATTATACACCTGATTGGGTAATGAGAAACTTTCTCAGAAGCTTACTTTCTATAAGACATTCTTTTCCCCACAATGGAAATTTTTGATTCATACTGTTTTACAATACCTAAGTTCTAAGACTACTGCATAGAATGAGTTTAGTAGCATTATGGCATCTATAATTATCTGTTTAGCTACAAACCAGAAGTTTATCTTTTCAAAGTACATATTTGAAAGTATGGTGAAGAACTAGGATAATGTGTCTGGAATTTTTTTGATGTATCCAAGGTTTGTACAAGTGTTGTGAATCAACAACTTGAAGGGATGCCTACTCACAAGAGAATTTACATTGCACCCTCTCACACTAAGAAATAAGTTGTGAGAATATGAGAAGGTTGGAAAAGGTTATTTCAAGAAAAGGAAACACCATTTATAACCAAACCAATTGAATGTACAAGAACAAGAAGACGGTGGGTAAAGTTCAGAAAGCTATCTGATTCCCCCGAACACAAACGCCACTATTATTCAAAAGTATTGCAAAAGGGAAGCTCCATACAAAACATCTCAACCTCAAAAGAAACAAAGATCAAGAAGGCCAAAGAGAAAGGACACTCAGGTACCTCAGTCTAGTGTTCCTAGTGATAATGTTGCAGATGAGGCTGTCAATAAGGAGATGGATGACAGTTTGGTGAGGGCTGCCACTAATTTTTTTTGGTTTAGACTTGGCGTACTGTATCTCTGTTAGCAAATCAGCTTTATAGAGCCAGAAGGATAGGGGGTTAGAACAGCAATAAGACCTAATCCGCTATACTTAATTATACACACATCATGTCGCCAACTACAAGAACTACGTTTAGGATAAGTGGCAGACGCCTATCGCTGCTGCAAAGAAACCATGGAGGAGTCACCACACAGCTTTCTACTTCGTCATCATGCTCAGAACTTAAGATTTTTCTGTGAAATGTAATCCGAAACTTCTACATGATCCACTGCTTCACAGATGTAACTACATTGTTTCCTTTTTTCAAGAGTCGACCGGGCAGTGGTGCGGGGAAAGGCGGGGGGGGGGATCAATGTCCCGAAACTGAAACTTAAGGAATTGATGGCATTGTGTAGAACTTTACAACAAAGAGTTCTTGACTTGAGAACACAAAGACTGCTCAAGCTCAGGAGATTACAAGTTTGAAATTGAGAGTCAAGAAGTTAGAGAAGAAAGGAGGGTCAAGAACTCACAAGCTCAAAAGATTATACAAGGTTGGTAGATCTGCAAGAGTGATTTCCTATGATGAAGCTAGTTTAGGTGATCAGGAGGATGCATCTAAACAGGGGAGGAAAATTAATGACATTGATAAAGATGTAGAGATTACATTAGTTGATAAAACTCAGGGGAGGTATGGTGATGATCTAATGTTTGATACAGGTGTTCTTGATGATGAAGAAGTGTTTATAGGACAAGATATGGCTGAAAAATAGATTAATGTGGCTGAAAAGGAAGTTAGTATTGTTGATCCAGATACTACTGCTGGTGAAGTAGTTACTACTGCCAGTGTTGAGATTAGTACTACCAGTCCAGCTGAAACTACAATTACTGATGATTTGACTCTTGCTCAGACTTTAATAGAGATCAGAAGTGCAAAACCCAAAGTTAAAGGGGTTGTGATAGGAGAGCAGAGTGAATCTACAACAAGAACAAGACCTCAACAACTACCATCAAAAGATAAAGGTAAAGCTATCATGGAAGAGCTTGAGAAACCAACAAAGAGAAAAGATCAAATTAGGCATGATGAGGAAGTTGCTCAATGACTTCAAGTTCAAATGCAAGCTGAATTAGAGGAAGAAGATAGGCTTGTAAGACAAAAAGAAGATGAAGCCAATGTTTCCTTAACTGAAGAATGGGATGATATTCAAGCTAAGATTGAGGCTGATCATTTATTGGCTGAAAGATTACAAGTAAGAGAACAAGAAGAGTTGACCATTGAAGAAAGGGCTAAATTATTCCAACAACTCTTGGAGAAAAGAAGAACATACTTTACAGTAAAAAGAGCTGAAGAGAAGAGGAACAGACCACCAACCCAAGCTCAACAAAGAAAAATCATGTGTACTTACTTGAAGAATATGGAAGGATGGAAGCCCAAAAGTTTGAAGAACAAGTCCTATGCTAATATTCAAGAATTATTTTACAAAGCAATGAATAGGGTGAATACCTTTGTTGACTACAGAACTGAGCTGGTGGAAGAGAGTTATAAGAAGGTAGAAGTAGAAATAGCATATGAGAGCAGTTTAAAGAGAGCAGGAAAAGAGCTAGAATAAGAAAGCTCTAAAAAGCAAAAGTTGGAAGAAGACAAAGAGTCTGAAGAGCTTAAGAAATGTTTGGAAATAGTTCCAGATGATGGAGATGATGTAACTATTGATGATATACCTTTATCTCTAAATCTCCAACCATATTGACTACAAAAAAAAAAATAAGAAAAAATAAAGACTACAAAGAAGTAAAGAAAAGTTATTTTCAGAATAATTTCAGAGCAGATGGAAATTCTCAATGTATTTAACTTTTTGGAAAGAATGCTTAAAACTTTGACAGAGAAACTTGGAAGTTCTTTTGGAAGTATAGTCAAAGCAAGATTTAAAAACAGAGCCATGAATTACGTTGGATAATTCTTACTCTAATTTGAAGACCATGTTTGAACATCATGTTGAAGATAATGTATGAAAGAATCAACAAGGATTAGTTAAAGTGCTAAACTAGAAGCTTTATGATTCTTGTAGAGTTCATTGTGTAACAATGCAGAACATGCTATTTTATCTAATGGTTGAGAAGATGTATCTACTTATAAATCACACACTACATCAGATGTTCAATAATGTAAAGCTTCAAGTTGATTATGAGTATGAAATGGCATTTGAGCTTTTTAGATTGGTCAAGAAACAGCTTAAGGAAGGCTATGTACCTAAATGAAGTGTTTGGAAGCATCCTCCTGGTGATTATGAAGCTTTGAATGAAACTTGATGATTTTAGAAAAGAATATCAAGTTTAGGGGAGGATGGTTAGGATTAAAAGCCTTCTTGAAGTTACTGCTGATAAGGTTTATGTTACTGCTGCTAAGCAAAAGTTAGTGCTGTTCATTAACTTTAATGAAAAATATGCTAAGTAGTTAGTGCTCCTAGTATGAAGTTAGTACTGGTAGTTCACAGTTACTACTGCTAGTATATATTAGTACTGTTAGTATATATTAGTACTGCTACTATAAAGTTAGTACTACTAGTATAAATTTAGTACTGCTGGTGTATAAGTTACTACTGCTGGTGCTAAGTTAATGCTGCTAGTACAAAAGTTATAACTGCTTAAAGATTAAGACTGCTAAAAGAGTTTCTACTGTCAGAGAATGGATAAAGACAAAAGAAAGGATAAAGATTGATTGGATATCAAGATTACTTACGTGATAAGTATTAGTTATTTATAGAATAGATCATAGAGAATATTCTAAGTCTTAGAAATATATTGTAAACTAGGACTCCTTGGTGTATAAAAGGAGGTCCTAGGGCATAGAGTTTGATATCTTTTGTTTTGATATCGTTATAGCTTCAAGGTTTTGTAACCCTAATACTAGTTAGAGTATTCATTTAATATATTGAAGCTTTGTTTGTTAATCTGTGTGTTCATTAGAATTACTGTTCTATTGCATATTCTTCTTATTGATCAAAGATTAGATTTTGTATAATCTTTGATATATTTTACAAAGTTTCTATCATAGTTGTGTTGGATTTATCTAGCATAACTAAACCTTATACAAGCTAAGGAATTCAAGATCTACTCAAGTGGGATCAACAAGGAGTGTGCCTGTAGAAACATCTACTTCTATAGCTTTGGTGTCATGTGATGGTCTTAGTGGATATGACTAGAGTGATCAGGTAGAGGAAGGGCCTAATTATGCACTCATGGCTTACTCATCTTTAAGTTCTGACTCAGAGGTATCCAATGATTCAAATTGTTCAAAAACTTGTATAGAAACTGTTAAATTACTTAAATCTCAAAATGATCAACTATTAAGAGATTTAGAGAAATCTAGTTTAATGGTTTTAGGTTATAAACAGGTTTAGAATCAGTGAAGAAAACAAGAATTTATAAAAAAGAAAAAGAAATGAGTCCCTGTTTATGTAGAAAACATTAATGGCTTAAAATGGGATATTCAAGTAGGAGAAATAACTATTAGTGAGCTTATGAAGAAGCTTGAAAAAATTCAAAAAGAAAAAGATAGCATTCAATTTAATGTAGATAAATTTGAAAATGCATCTGAAAGTGTAAACAAGCTCATAGAGTGTTAGATTGTTGATAATTGCAAGAAAGGTTTAGGCTATGAAAAATATAATGCAGTTCCACCTCCCTACACAGGAAATTTCATGCCTCCAACACCTGATTTGTCTTTTACTGGTTTAGATGAGTTTGTTAATAAGCCTGTAGTTGAAAATAGAAAGTCTAATGAAGAAGTGTCTGAGATAGTTAGGAAGAATGATGATGCCCTAATTATTGAAGAATGGGTGTCAGATAGTGAGGAAGAAAATGTGTCTCAACTTAAAACTGAAAAGAAAACAGTTAAGCTAAGTATTGCTAAGATAGAGTTTGTCAAACCTAAGCAACAAGAGAAAACTGCTAGGTAAACTATTAAACAAGCTGAGAAACATAGGCAAAACACTCACAGTCCGAGAGGCAATCAAAGAAATTGGAACAATATGATGTCTTAAAGACTAGGAAGCAATTTTGAGATGTTTAATAAGGCCTGTTATGTGTGTGGAAGCTTTGATCATTTGCAAGTTGATTGCAATTACCATCAAAAACAGTTTCAAAATCAAAGGATGGTAAAACCTGTTTGGAACAATGCTCAAAGGGTGAATCATCAAAATTTTGCTAGAAAAACTCACCCATGTGCTAAAAAGAACATTGTTCCAAGAGCAGTACTAATGAAGTCTGGCTTAGTATCTATTAATACTGCTAGACAAAATATTTCAAAAACAGCAATATTAGTTAATACTGCTAGACAAGTTTATACTGCTCACTCAAAAACAACAGTAAATGCTGGTATACCAATGTCATATCTTTCTAAAATAGCACATTCAACTGTTAAGAGACCCATTCATAAGAATACAACATTTAAAAATAGTAATTTTAATCAAATAGTTAAGGATAAAAATGTTAATGCTGCTAAGCCAAAAGCAATAGTTAATGCTGCTAGGCCAAAAGCAGTAGTTAACGCTGTTAAGGGAAATAATGTTAATGATGTTATGGCCTTATCTTGTTGGATTTGGAAACCAAAGACTAAAGTTTTAGACCATGTTTCTAAACATAATAGTGCATCAATCGCCCTAAAGAAGTTTGATTATATTGATGCACAAGGCAGATCCAAGTCAGTGATGGCTTGGGTCCCCAAAAGAAACTAATTTTCTTATCCAATATGCAAGGCAATCCACAAATGGATTTACATGATAAAGGAGTGATTGATAGTGGATGCACAAGGCACATGACAGAGAACATGTCCTATCTTACAGACTATGAAGAAATAGATTGAGGATATGTTGCTTTTGGAGGGAAACCTAAAGGAGGGAAAATAACATGAAAATGTACCATTAAAACTGGTAATCTAGATTTTGAAAATGTGTATTTTGTGAGAGAGTTAAAGTTTAATATCTTGAATGTCTCATAAATGTGTGATAAAAAGAATAGTGTTCTTTTTAATGACACTGAATGTATTGTTTTATCTCCAAACTTTAAGTTAATTGATGAAAGTCAAGTTTTACTTAGAGTTCTTAGAAAGAACAATATGTATAGTGTTGATTTAAAGAACATAGTTCCTAAAGGAGGTTTAACTTGCCTTTTTGTAAAAGCCACATTTGATGAATCTAAACTTTGGCATAGAAGGCTAGGTCACTTAAATTTTAAAACCATGAATAAATTGGTTAATGGAAATCTTTTACGAGGTTTACCTTCTAAACTTTTTGAAAATGATCAAACCTGTGTTGCTTGTCAAAAGGGAAAGCAGCACAGAGCCTCTTGTAAGTCCAAAACAGAGAACTCAATCAGTCTTCCTTTACATTTGTTGCATATGGACTTGTTTGGTCCAACATTTGTAAAAATCCTTATGAAGAAAATGTATTGCCTAGTTGTCACAGATGATTACAGTAGGTTTACATGGTTTTTCTTTTTAGCTACTAAGGATGAGACTAGTGGCATTCTTAAGTCCTTTATAACTAGGATAGAAAATCTAGTAGATCATAGGTTAAGGTGATTAGATGTGATAATGGGATTGAGTTCAAGAATAAAGAAATTAATTAGTTTTGTGAAAAGAAGGGTATTTTAAGACAATATAGTGTAGCTAGAACTCCTCAATAAAATGGAGTTGCTAAGAGGAGAAATAAGACACTAATTGAGGCTGCTAGGACTATGCTAGCTGATTCTAAGTTGCCAACTACTTTTTGGGCAGAAGCAGTTAATACTGCTTGCTATGTGCAAAATAGAGTGTTAGTAGTTAAGCCTTATAACAAGACCCCGTATGAACTTTTTCTTGGTAGAACACCAACTTTAAGTTTTATGAGACCATTTGGATGTCCTGTTACCATTCAATAGTAGAACAAGGATGGTGGAAGAAAACATGCATATTAGGTTTAGTGAGAATACACCTAATGTTGTAGGTAGTGGACCAGATTGACTATTTGATATTGATGCACTAACAAGAACAATGAATTATAAGCCAATTGTTGCAGGTACACTGTCTAATAGTTTTGCAGGTACAAAAGCAAGTGATAATGCATGTCAAGCTAGAAAGGAGACAAAACCTGTTAAAATTACATTTTGCTACCATTATGGCCTGCTGATCCACCATTTTCCCAAGATCCAAGGAGTTCTCAAGATGATGGATCCAAACCTTCAAGTGATGATGAGAAGAAGGTTGATGAAGATCCAAGAAAAGATAGTGAAAGTATTGACTAAGAGAAGGATGATAATGTTAACAGCATTAACAATGTTATTGCTGCTAGCATAAATAAAGTTAATACTGTTGGTGGAAAAACAAGTATTGAACTTCCAGATGATCCAAATATGCCTACTTTGGAAGATATAAGCATATTTGACCTCTCAAGAGATAATGAAGATGTTGGTGCAGAGGCTGACATGAACAATTTGGATACAACAATCCAAGTCAGTCCTATTCCAACTACAAGAATTCATAAAGATCATCCTCTCAATCAAGTGATTGGAGATTTGTATTCAGCCACACAAACAAGAAACATGTCAAAGAATTTGGAGGAGCATGGGTTTGTTAGTACTATTTAACAAAGAACAAACCATAAAGACCTTTAAAACTGCTTGTTTGCTTGCTTTTTATCATAAGAAGAACCCAAAAAGGTAATTCTTGCATTGAAGGATTCAAGCTGGATAGAGGCTATGCAAGAAGACCTTCAATAATTCAAGCTACATGATGTTTGGACTTCAGTGAATTTACCAAATGGAAAAAGGGCTATAGGCACTAAATAGGTTTTCAGGAATAAAAGGGATGAAAGAGGAATTGTGATAAGAAACAAAGCAAGACTGGTTGCTTAAGGGTACACACAAGAAGAAGGGATTTACTATGATGAAGTCTTTTCCCCTTAGTTGCAAGAATTGGAGCAATTAGGCTATTTTTAGCTTATGCTTCATTTAAAGATTTCGTTGTGTATCAAATGGATAAAAAAAGTGCTTTTCTCTATCGAAAGATTGAAGAAGAGGAGTATGTATGTCAACCACCAGGATTTGAAGATCTAGACTTTCCTAATAGAGTATACAAGGTTGAAAAAGCACTATATGGACTACATCAAGCTCCTAGAGCCTGGTATGAAACCTTCTCAATATATCTGTTGGACAATGAGTTTCAAATAGGGAAAATTAACAAGTCTATTTTGCTTGTTCAAGTGTATGTGGATGATATCATCTTTTGTTTAACAAAGGAGCTGTGCAATGTATTTGAGAAGTTGATGCATGAGAAATCTCAGATGAATTCTATGAGAGAACTTACATTCTTTTTAGGATTACAAGTGCAACTGAAGAAGGATGGCATATTTATTAGTCAAGATAAATATGTTGTTGAAGTTTTAAGGAAATTTGGGTTTACAAAAGTCAAGACTGCAAGCACACCAATGGAAACTTAAAAGCCTCTACTCAAGGATGAAGATGGAGAAGAAGTGGATATTCATATGTATAGATCAATGATTAGTTCATTGATGTATCTTACATCTTCAAGACCTGACATCATGTTTGCAGTGTGTGCCTGTGCTAGATACCAAGTCAGTCCAAAGGTTTCACATCTTCATGATGTAAAAAGAATTTTTAGGTACTTAAAAGGTCAACCAAAATTAGGCCTTTGGTATCCAAAAGATTCTCCTTGTAATTTGGTAGCATACACTGATAGTGATTATGCTGGAGCAAGCTTGGATAGGAAGTCTACGATAGGATTTTGTCAATTCCTTGGAAGTAGATTAATATCATGGCAGTGCAAGAAACAGACAGTGGTTGCAAATTCCATAACAGAAGCTGAATATGTGGCTGTTTTAAGTTGTTGTGGACAAGTGCTTTGGATTCAGAATCAACTCCTTGATTATGGGTATAATTTTATGCATATCAAGATCTTTATTGACAATAACAATACTATTTGAATAATTAAAAATCCTGTTTTTCATTCAAAAACAAAGCATATAGAGATTAGACATCATTTTATCAGGGATTGCAATGAGAAGAAGTTGATTCAAATGGTCAAAATCCATACTGACAAGAATGTTGCAGATTTACTTACAAAAGATTTTAATGTAAGTAGGTTTCAATATTTGATTGCTAGTATTGGAATGCTAAATACTTAAAATCTTTTATCTCTTTATGTTTTTGTAGAGTTTTATATGAATTAGTGTTAGCCTTAATTATATTAAGTCAAACAAGAATGTTATCAGTCTTATAAAGTCAAATTGGGTCTTGTAAAGTAATAGGCTAGTCGGGTTCAACGGGCTTAGATTGTAATCTAATATTGTCTGTCTTTCGGGCTCAAAGCCCAAGATATGCCAAGCCCGGCCTAAGTAGAAAAGCCCATACACCTACATGTTGGCTAGGGGTATAAAAGAAACCAATTCCACACATGGAGACGGTGTTGGTTACAATAAGCTAACCCAAATAAGCCCTTGATGAGCCGGCAAATAAGAAAGGAAGAAAAGAAAGGAAGAAAAGAACTTAGAATGTTAGATTAGAGAGAGAAATGGTGAGTTACAAGTGAACAAATGTAACCAACACCCTCTCCATGTGTGGAGAGGGTTTCTTTTATACCCCTAGCCAACATGTAGGCTTATGGGCTTTTCTACTTGGGTCGGGCTTAGCATATCTTAGGATTTGAGCCCGAAACACAGACAATATTAGATTACAATCCAAGCCCGTTGAACCCGACTAGCCTATTACTTTACAAGACCCAATTTGACTTTATAAGACCGATAACATTCCTGTTTGACTTAATATAATTAAGGCTAACAATATCCCCTAATGTTGAGGTCTCTTTCTTCAAACTCCTCCGTACCACCGATAACATTCTTGTATGAGTTTGCTTTGTTTTATCGTTGTCTCCCCTGACATTGAAGATATGACTTTTGATGTTTATGCTTTGCCTCGTTTTGGTCTTGTATTGTTTGTAATGGCTTTGTTTATTCATGCTTTGTGATCTTGATCTTGAGCCTTTATATTTTTGACATTGAGTTCTTGAGATCGTTATCTTGGATCATCTCCTTGACTTGAATCATCTTGATTTGACTTCCTTGATCATCTTGTTCTCTTGACTAACATGCTCATACTTGATACATTCTTGTTTGACATATATGATTATAAGTCTAACAATCTCCCCCAATTGACGATTCTTTATTTGATTATGAGGCTCTTTGATAGTGGGGAAGATTAAAATTAACTATCTTGACGTTGAATGATTGACTTTGAAAGCTTGAGTATGAGCATGTGGTTTATGAATCTGACTTCGCTGGAATGACGCTGCAACACCGTCGTCTAAACCTGAAATAAGACAGTTAGAAATAAAAGATGAATATGGCTTTGGCATTCATCTTGAGTTCAGTTGCATTAACCTCTGGTTTCCCGTTTTATAGTATAAATACTATACCTATGATCAGGTAGATTCAAAGAATCTCCTTGACAGGGTTTCCAGCTCAAAGCGTAGGATCTTCTAACACAAATGTATTAGATTTACCATGCTTGC